>PVKP010002456.1:0-123525 GCA_004027715.1 Plecturocebus donacophilus
GTTCTTAGCTGCCTGTGTGCTCATTCATTTCCTTTATCAGATTGCCCTTAGTTATATATTCAAGAAATACTGATTGCTATGCTCTTATGGCAACATAATACTGCTGAATTATGTAAAACATAAAAATAATGAGAAAGCATAATCCCTTTATCTTCCTTGTTTTAAATTTGGTTCTGTAACGGAAAAAAGATTGGTTGGGCATATCTGTATATAGAGATCCCTGTTAAAAACTCAAATGCTTGCTAACATGATTAAATAATGCCCAGTCTTCAGATGGTGGAAGGTTAATAGAGAAGAGAAAATAAAACTCACATGGAAATATAACACAAGACATTTTCAGTCACAAAATTAATTTTGGAAGTTTATCATTAAGCTGAAGCAGAAAAGTTATTTTATGGCCATTTTCTGGGCTTTTTGGCAAAGTGATTTTTAGCCACATAGAAAAAGTATCGGGTAACTAGAATGCACCTTTTAAATCTGTGTTAAATGATTAGTTCACTTGGAGAATAACATAGAGGAAAGACTTAGCTTTCCTTGGTAGGGGAAAAGGTATTGACAATTATTTCATCTATCTTGCAGAATTAAGCAAATGAGAAATTCCAAAGTAAATGTATAAGCAATTATTAACCAAAGTGATGAGGAATCTTTGCTACTCTTTCTTTGATAATCACATAGATCCTACTCTTACCCAATGGATGCCTCTGCTGAGATAAAATTTTTTGAATGGACACAGACACACACACACACACACACACACACACACACACACACACACACACACATTATATTCAGTAAAATTTTTACTCGAGAAAAATTCACACTGATTTGAATTTTGTATGATCCTTTATCTTCATCACAAGTGAGGTAATTCAGTGCAGATGAAGGTCACTCATACACATTATTACGCTCTTTTCATGTTCATATGTAATAACATATATGCAACTATTTCCTTGTTTTTACATGTTTTATGTACAATTCTATTCATGTTATATTACTTATTATCATGTTTTTTACAGGTTCTGTGAAGTAGCTTGATTTTATTTCTGTTTTTACAAAACACAAATACAAATATGTTTTAATATTTCAAAGAACAGAACTAGTGCAGAAACTAAAATGAAAAGCCAAATTTCTGCTCTTTGTTTTTTAACACTCATGTTCATTCTGTAGTTAATAGAGAAACTCCACTTTCCTTCCTTATAAATAAAATATGTATCCAAACTGAGATGTCTTTGTTTCAATGGGAAAAAAATTTGCCTTCTCTGACTTATGCTCCTAGCATCTAGTGAGTGAAAATGAATTAAGAAGGCTAATGAAGTTGATCATCTCAGTGAATGTTTACTAGTTTCTTCACTACGAGAAGTAAAGCTTATTCTTTAACTAATGGGTAAATTATAAATCAGATCTGAAAGCATTTCTAAAAAAAAAAAAGGTTACCTGTTTAAATAAGAGATAAGAGATTGGGTAAAGAAAGTACCTCTTCCAACATTGGAATAATGGCAAGTTTGATATTTTAGATTTTCTTATAGGCACTTTAAAAATACACAATTCACTGCATCTCTCAGTATGCCACAGACTTTTGTTTCTCATCCTAAATTGTGATTTTCTGTGCCCTTTCATGATATTTAAAATAGAAAATAATGTGTAAGAATAGCTTATTGGATAGGAAAAACTCATGTAGCATTTGTACATCTTTTGATGAAAAGATTTTTAAAAGGTTTTTTACCCCATGTGTTTTTACATGTGAGATCTGGGACTTTAATTTTATCTTTGTTTATATGAAGGGTAAGAAACATTTACTGAATTATAGATCATCTTTTTCCTGCTGATTTGCAAGATCCCCCTGCTTTTGTCTAATCTATATGAGGTTACTCTCTGATATGTATGTATGTATGTATGTATGTACGTATGTATGTATTTAGAGACAAGTCATGCTCTATCACCCAGGCTGGAGTGCAGTGGCATGATCTTGGCTCACTACAGCCTCCACCTCCCAGGTTCAAGTGATTCTCCTGCCTCAGCCTCTGGAGTAGCTGGGAATACAGGCATGCGCCACCATCTCCAGCTAATTTTTGTATTTTTAGTAGAGATGGCAGTTTCAGCATGTTTACCAGGCTGGTCTTGAACTCCTGACCTCAGATGATCTGCCTGCCTTGGCCTCCGAAAGTGCTGGGATTACAGGTGTGAGCCACAGTGCCCAGCCTGATTCTTTATTTTGTACTGTCCTTACTTGGGTTTGGTACAACTCCAGAGTAGGAGTCAGATGGGTTTACATTTATCCTGCATTTAAAGAAGTTTCATAAAAATTTGGTTAAAGGCATTTGTAAATTGGTTTGTACTTTTTAACTTAGAAGTTATTGGTTTTGTGATGCCATGTTTTTAAATGGTCATTAAATTCAGGCTTAATCTTCCATTGTGTCATTTTGCTGAGATATATTCTTCTAAAGACAATTAGACCATTTCCTCAGCTTTTGAATTTTAAAAATGATATTGCATGTTTTCTGTACTCCCATTGTCAAACTCTCTCCTTATTCTTTTTGCCTGAATCATTGTCTTTTAGATATATTCATTCCTTCATGAAGTCATCAGAGCAGATGCTGATTCCCTCCGTCAGGGAACTTTTATCTGAGTGAGGACATGGGAGCTTCAAGTTCCTGGTTATTTGTATTCAACTCTAAAGTGCATTATTCACTTACATTCTTGCTTAGTTAGAACGTTTTCTCTCCTTTTAATTAGTGAATATTTTTTCAGCATCGAACTTCACTAGCCACTTCCTTCTCTTCCTTACTACTGTTTTGCATTTCAAACTATATTATTTTATTGTTATATGACAATTTTGATATATTCATCTTCTTTTTTTAGTTTTCTTTCATTTCTTTCCCTTTGGTTTGTTTCTACTCCAGATGCATTAAGCTGATGTGCTTCATGATATCCTACAGCTTTGTCTCTGTTTTCATTAAACTTTAAAATTATTATAATTGTACTTGAACTCAGAGGAAATCTGAGACTCTGAACATTACATAGTAGTTTGAGCCCAGGTAGGGCTCAAATGAATTACTACTGCAACACACCAGGTGCGCTCCTGGAAAATGCAGCCTGTGTCTTTCCGCTAGTGGATCTCTCAGTTTCCAATACTCTTTCACTTTCTCTAATTTTTTTCCAAAATGGATCTCGAACACAATGGAGAAATAAAAATGACTCTTCCATCAGATTGTGTTCAGATGCCAAAAAAGACACAAATTGTTGCTGGATATGATTTTTTTGGGCAATGATTTGAAAGAAAAAAAATATCTGCACATGTGAGTTTCCTGGATCATACCTGCTGGTCTCCTGTTTATCGGTTTAACTGCACAATGTCTTCAGTACAGTTTTTAGTAGTGAGGAATTCCTCCACAAGGAGGAGATAATTTGTGGGAACTTATACCCTTACTTCTCCACTTCCATTTCTTTTGATTCCCTTCCTGTCTCAGATCCATTAGATATGAAAATACTTTGGGTAAATCAGAAATCATTAATTCTTAAGGAGATGCTTAAGGCTCATACTGTGGGGCTTGCAATGTATCTGTGTTATTTTTCATGACTAGGAAATATAGAGGACCAATAGATTATAAGAAGGCTCAGATTCACTCAGCCTAAGTCAGTGATTCCACTTAAGATATGTTAAGATCCGAGTCGCATGAAAATGAAGGGTTATGAAGCTACCTCTATTAAATAGAAAGTATAAAGGTTTTTTAAATTGCTCTTTAGGCACAGATTATTAATGTTGTAATGTCAGTGAAGAGTATTAAATGCAAATTTGCAAGGCTCTAAAGGGCTTTGTTACGATAAGCAACATTTTATTGAGTCAATTCAGTTGCTATTTTAATGAAAATCTAGAAAATAAATCTCAGTGGAAGCCACCACAGATGTTGCATCCTGTATTCTGGGGAATAGGCAACTGAGCTTGGCAGAGTGGCTAGGGGAAAAAAAAACTGGAGGGAGAATAGAAGGGTTAGAAGAAGTGAGATTTTATGTCTTTAATCTGCATTTCAGAATGATTTATCCCCGAATTACTTACTGCAGTCGGCTAATAAACAATTCCCTGCTTTCTGATGCTAAATTGAATTTTCTACCACTTATAAGTAAAAGTTGAATGGTATTGCCATTATTTCGTAGGTTTAAAAAACCCACATTTTTAGTTCGAAAGTCAAATGAGAGAAGGATGAAGAGAAAAGGGAAGGGAGAAAGGAAAGATGGAGAGAAGAGCTTTTTGGTTTTGGCATAGTGCCTCACGAGGCTGGTAGATAAGGCAAGAGCCCAAGGTTTTAGCCATGGGATCTACTGTTTATTAAGAATGTGCTCAGGCAATCCACTTAACATTTTGGATTTCAGTTTTTTATCTTTAAAACAAGACCGAGATCACATTCTGTTGTGCAGTTCTATCCTACTGTGGAGAAGTAAGCACCACTGGCTACCGTTTGCTAAATACCCACAGTCCTTCTAGGCATTGGGACACCCAAAAACTTTACCACACATTTCAGAATGCTTTCTGGGCAACATTTTGGAAACCACTGGCCCTAGTTGACTTCTAAGGCTTCTTTTAGCTTTAAAAATACCACAATACTAGTAGGTTATTTATAGAACACCATGTAATTTACTATCCAAATTAGAAAACTTTGGGGAGCACAAATCAGAGTTATCAATATGACACTGGGAAACAGGAGTAAAATCTGGAAGTGTGATTAACCTGAACATATTGGTAATTGATTTTGAAGAGTCTTTTTAAAAGCAGTTTTATTAAGATGATAGAAAAGAAAGATGTGAAAATCAAAAAAGTATTATGAACTGATGAGTCAAGTAACCACTACCTAGATCAAAAATTAAAATATTGGTCAGGTGTGGTGGCTCATGTCTGTAATCCTGGCATTTTGGAAGGCCAAGGGGGCAGACTCTTGAGCTTAGAAGTTCTAGACCAGCCTGGGCAATAAGGTGAGATGCTGTCTCTAAAGTAAAGTAAAACTAGCTGAGCATGGTGGCACATGCCTGTGGTCCTAGCTGCTCTGGGAGGCTGAGGTGAGAGGATGGCTTGAGCTCCAGAGACTGAGGCTGTAAATAGCAGTGATCCCACCACTGCACTCCAGCATGGGCGTCAGGCTGAGACCCTGCCTCTGAAGAAAAATAGAAAAAGAAAAAATTAAAATAGCAATATTACCCACATAATCTCTCCTCATGAACCTTCTCAAATATTACTCCAATCTCTCATTCTCCCCAAAGATAGCCACAATCCTGATTTTTATGGCATTACTTCTTTCAGTAATTTTTCTTTTATTTCAAAAGTAGTATTCATTTCTTATAAAAACAACTTATGTTTGAATTGCATGAAGTAAAACATTAGGGTTTCCTCCCATCCCAAATTTTATTTTTTCTGCAGAAACTATATAATCTCTTAGATTTTTCTCTGTGCTTGTGCAAATAATACAAACACTTTTTCTTCCAAAATTGAGATTATACATACATATTATTGTGCAGTTTGCTATACTTATTATAGACATATTCTGGCTTCCACATATGTCAGGAGTGGCAGCTATGAATATTATTAACCGATTCAAAGGTACCACTGTTTTCTCCCATTCTGGGTGTGGGAGCATATGAACGCTGGATGAGAGAGCCTTGAAAGAAGGTAGGTTGAAGGTAGAGTGAGTCCTGTTTTTTCTGTAACATCTTGCTCTTTCCATAGAATTTTTCTTAAATCCCAGCAGAGACATATTGGGACTTGTGGGCACTTATATTTCCTTACTGAGAGAGGGATCAGGGGAAGTGAAAAGTCTACAGGAATCAAACCTATATCCTAGCTCTCTCATTCACTGGGACCTTCGTTCCATGGTTTAAAATCAGGATTATAATGCCTTTCTGAAGCAAGAGGTCTTAAAGGTAATTTTTATAATAGGTAATAGACCCATTGGTTTTATACATGATCTTAATTTGACAACACCCAGAAATTTTGTTCTTTTCTTAACATCAACTAAGAGTATGGGATGACATAGAAGGAGTGATGATTTTTTTAAAAGTTGCTTAGGTTTTACGTAAAGATTGATAAAATTGGAGGCCATGAAATATACTCCAGATATACTCAGCATTATTAAGTCAGAGGTTAAAGAAAACTAAACTTTACTCTTTATTTTGGTGTGTTAAATCAGAGCCCATGCATTTTAAAGGTTTGCTGAGGTGGTAAATGTATTTTTACGGGTTTATTTAGAATGAAGTGGTTTCACATTGGGTCATTAACCCAAAAAGAGCTGTTGTAAGAGGATTGATAAGCCCAGAGGAACAATTATTATCATTTTCAGCGGTATTTGTCATGGTAGTGATATAAGCCCTAAAGATAGAACATGATTTTTGGTGCTGTTGAAGTAAATTCAAGAGTAATCAGATTATAGCTGATGTAATTTAGATGTTTGGAGGTGGGGAATTTTCTGATAGGAAAATCTAATATATGAAGCTCCCAAAATAAAAGCCTCTCTCCAGGGATGACCTTCGCCAAGGGAAACATTTCAATGTGGTCGTGCTGACAACTTATAGGTTATAAACTTATTTTTCTGGAAGGTTTTGGCTTGAAGACGACTGGATTTTGAATCTCGCCTGAAATAAGAGTGAGGGTTTGGAAAAAGAAAGGGCTTTTTCTCTATACTTTACCACCTTTCGGTTTAAATTGACCTCCACATCACTTAACAATAGCTTCTGTCTTCAATTTGTTACTCATTTTATGCATGATAAGCATCACTATATGCACTTTGTAGTTTCTCACATGTATTGATAGAAAAGAGAACTAAAGCCTGGAAGAGTAACTTATGCAAAGTTAGTGACACAGTTAATGAGTCATAAGACCAGAACTGAATTCCAGTTATGAGTCAAGGTTTGATGCTTTCAGCCTCTATGCTGTGATCCCTGTTTTGTGTCCCAAATACATACAAATGAGTCATTCTCCAGAGCTTGCTGGTGAACTGTTTTGTGGCTTGTCATTTTAGCGTTTCCACAGCACTAAACAGAGGTCTAAATGTTTCTTAAATCCAATTTTTCAGAGATACTAATTCCTCACCTCTACTAGAGAAAGGACGTAGGTTTAAAATACAACTACTCAGGTTTCCAAACAGGAGGAAGTACTTAAGATCTTGAATTATTTCAGAAGTCTTGAAAGAATCGCCCTTGAGATGGCACCAGGATGTAATCCCTTTCCTCCTCTTGGTTTCCTTCCTCATTTCTGCAACAAAGAGGTAGAGTCTGTGTGTTTATTAATACTGGAAAGTCTTTTGCAAACATAATGCAGTCCATTTGATTAACTTTGTGTGGAACTCCTAAAACTTGCCTAAGACTTAACCTCTTGCAAAGTGGTCTGAATATTTTCCTTCCCTTTTTGAGGGCATCTTGAAACAACTTACAATGATAGGTAAAAGTAGATAGAAGAACTAAACCTTCTTAATGACTCATTACCTGACTGAATATAATGTGTGTAGGTTTAAAGCATGTGCTAAGCTCTTGCTTTGAAAGCAAGAAATGGCCGGGTGTGGTGGCTCACGCCTATAATCCCAGCACTTTGGGAGGCCAAGGGGAGAGGATCATTTGAGGTCAGGAGTTCGAGACCAGCCTGGCCAATATGGTGAAACTCACCTCTACAAAAAATACAAAAATCAGCTGGGAGTGGTGGCGTAGACCTGTAGTTCTAGCTAGTCAAGAGCCTGAGGCAGAAGAATCACTTGAATTCAGGTGGTGGAGTTTGGAGTGAGCCAAGATTGCACCACTGCACTCACTCTGACTCAAAAAAAAAAAAAAAAAAGTGATAAGTATTTTGTTGTTAGTTTATAAACTTTACGCAGAGGAAACGGCCCTCTGTTGCAGTCCACATTCTTCTCCAGCATCCAAGCAATTCCCGTGGTGTTAAACAATCTTTCCCTCAAAGTTGTTGGAAAATATTATTTTATGTTAGTTTATTAGAACTGTATGTTTTTCAGAACACTTATCTTCAATTTTCAACATGTATAAACATCTTCTCATAAATGCTACATATCAGCTGAGATAGCTGTCTACCCCCCATGTGAAAAATAACATTTCTCTGTTCAGCTTTTCCCATTGTCCACAGCAAGTACTTCAAATATGCTCTCTTTTGACATTTCAAGTCCTTCCACTTCCTGTCTGGTTCCCTGGGATCCCAGCCTCTCTGACATCACTGAGGAAATGCCAGCCTGTAGAAGAGAACCTCTCAGTCTCTTGGTGCCCAGCCCATGAACTTACTTGCATCTACATGTAAATCAGATTTTCACTTGGGCAGCATGGAGCAAATCCCACTGTGCTTTGGATTCCTCCATCTTTCTCTTAATCAGGTAAAACATACTTAAACTCTCCCCTGTATATTTAAAGTCCCTCTGTCCACTCATGCCTTCCTTCATTTATACATGTCTTAGATGAGAAAGACATGAACCAAAGCAGCCCACAAAACAAACATCAAATTAAGTTAATAAACCTGTGTTTGGATCTGGCCGACCCCTGTAACTTGTATTTGTATGATCATTCTTCAGCTCTCAGAAATCAGTCCTGTGTTCCTACAAAGGCTATCTTAACAGCCCTTCATTGATCAATATGTTGTTAGATTTAGTGCTGTTAAGGGCTGCTTAGGTGTCAGATAAAAAATGAGATGGTTGCAGGTTGGGAGGGTGAGGCCAGCCTGGCCAACATGATGAAGTTCAAGACCAGCCTGGCCAACATGATGAAACCCATCTCTACTAGAAAAATTAGCCAGGCATGATGGTGGGTGCTTATAGTCTCAGTTACTTGGGAGGCTGAGGCGGAGAATAGCTTGAACCCGGGAAGTGGAGGTTGCATTGAGCTGAGATAATGGCATTGCATTCTAGCCTGAGCAACAGAGCGACACTCTGTCTCAAAAAAAAAAATGGGATAATTGTAATAAATTTAAGGATTTCCCTCCCTCCTATCATTCTGGTTCTCTGTTTCTTTAGAAATCTCCATTCTTCTATTTTCCATTCTAAATCAACATTCAAGTTTCTCCTGATGAAAGACAAACTGCAGCCAAATTAAATTTAAAGGAGTTTAATAGAGCAGTGAACGAATCAGGAATCAGGGAGTCCCAAAATCACAGCAGATTCACAGAGACTTCAGCACAGCCATGTGGTGGAAGAAGAATTTACAGGCAAAAAAAGGGAAATGATGTACAGAAATTGGAAGTGAGGTACAGAAATTGTAAGTGAGGTACAGAACAGCTGGATTGGTTACAGGTTGATGTTTGCCTTATTTGAACATAGTTTGAACACTCAGGAGTGTATGAACGGTTGAAATACAGCCACTGAGATTGGCCAAGGCTCAGCTATTGTTACAGGAACATACTCCCGAGTTAGGTTTTCAATCTTATCTACCTATTAAGCTAGGTTGCAGTTCCTCCACAAGGACTCAAATATAGATGTACAGAGTCCTTCTCAGGCCATATTTAGCTGGGGTTTCAACACTCCCTATGGACTATTTTAGAAATGTAGTGCTTTTAGTTGTCACAACATTTGAGGTGTTGAACTATCAGCTTTATTAACAAGACTGGGTCAGAGATATAAAACATCTTTCAAAACCCTGGGGGAGACTGGTACAGTGAAGAACTTGTCCCGGTTTTATGTAACTTTCAAATGTCCTGCCTGATACACACATAAGTGACAGGGGATGCTAAACCTAATTATAAATAAGCGACCTTTTTGTTTCAAATATAAACAAAGCATTTGTTTTTGTTTGCTTGTCATTTCATATGCCCTGAAATTTCCAGGATTAAAACAACTGTGGTACTTGAGGAAGAATGTATATGGTATAATTAAGTTTACTCAAGAGTTTCTTACCATTTTGAAAAGTTGTGTCCTCAGAGGCAATGCTCCTTGTGGAATCAAAATCATTTATAAACCATACTTTATTAAGTCTGTAGCTGCTATGTTCACCATTGTCCTATGTAGAGAATAAATATTATTCACTATTATTTTCTTAGAAATGTACATTTGCATATTGAAGCATTATAAAGCACCTCTTTGTGTTTTCTTCTCTATAGTTATGGTATTGTATTATTTTTTTCCATTTATGTGACTAGGTAAGTTTTATTATCTATGTGTTTCATTTGTGGATGGTAAGTGAACATGACCAAAATTCATAATGCTTAGGCTTTCAGTTAGGGCAAATTTTGTCTTCTCATGGTTATTTGAACCCTGAAAATGTCCAGTTACTATTTATTCACTAAGGGTTTGAGCATACTAGTATCCTCGGGGCAGACCTCTCTGCTGGGGTCTGGGCCTTTTATTTATCTGCATCATGGCCATAGACACTTAGGTGTCTGTGAAGCCCTTCAAAGTTGACTAATACCTGGGCTGAACGGATTCATTATACCACAAATGAGCTCCTATTCCCCTATTCCAACCTTAGTGGGCAAGAGTTATGGGGTCTTGTGCCAACATCCAATTAAACGATGCTTCCTCATCCTCACTCACCACCCTGGGCCAACTTATCAGCACTTCTCACTTGGATGGGTGTCTCCTGACTTGTCACATAATCTCCTGTCTTACTCCTTTCTTTTTATATTTTCTACTCTGCTGAGATTAAAATTTGATTATGTTACTAACCAGTTGATAATCCGTCTCAGGTTTCGAAGTATCCTGCTTTAAGGTTGAAATTGCTGTATATGGTCATTAGGCCATGTATAATCTGGCCCCTGTTTACTCTGCCATCCTCATCTCCAGTTACTAACCTTCTCACACTCTTTGCTCTAGAATCTAGTTGGTTAGATTCCTTTCAGTTTCTTAACATATTTTCTTCTTACCCCTTGCTATTCTCCTGTATAAAATATACTCGCCTGACTGAATGCTAAGCTCACCCTTACTCATTCTTTAAGTATTGGTTTAATCCATACTTTCTCTAAAGTAGTTTTCCTTACTCCTTGAGTAACTTATGATCTCCCTTAACTTACACTTTTCTATTTTCATGCTTCACTGCCTTGCATAATTATCTGCTGTTGCCATTCAGTTAGGAGCTCTAAAGAAACTTTCCATTTCTTTTAAAATGAGTTTTACCTCCAAATGTTATCACAGTAGGTACTCTAAAAATGTTTCAGCAATAATAAATACATAACAAATAATAAAGCATTTAAAAATACTTTAATATCTATGATCCATAACCAAGGTGAGTTTAATCAAGCAATGGTTATGTACAATGTGAGATGTGTTTTACATTTTTTATTTCATCAAAACATTCTACTCATGACCAACTAGTAGGCTACCACCTGTAGCTTCAAAAACACTGTTATGACTGCTCTGTTGATGTGAAAATCATTTTGAATTGATGACATTTTTAGTAACTGCATTCATTAGGAGATAGTCACATTCTTTTTGACATTTTTTTCTCTAAATATTAAAATCATAGTGGAGCTCTGTGATATTTATAGCCTAAAATAGTTGGGCTTTTCGGTTTTAAATTATAGACATAACTTAAAAAATCTTGTGCAATGTACCTATGGGTGTGTGTTTCACTTGAAATTTACATTTGTGTTATAAATATTGGGGCGCTGAAATTCAGATACCCGAACCAGCATGGTATACTCACAATTTTGGAACAGAACTGAAAAGCCATCTAATGCTTTATGTGATCCCCTTTCTGAAGGTCTACACAATTCTTTATAATATTTGATGTGTTACTTGGAAAGAATGACTGTTAGAAAGTTTTTCTTCTGTCAAATGTAATTCACAAATTTGGCCATTTCAATGAGGCACATACAGTATGCTGGTCACGGTGTGTGGCCCTGGTGATGAGTTGGGGGAAATGTGGTTGTGGCTCCACTACCACAGAGCCTTAGAAAGTTACCCCTTCCTATTGCTTCATTCTCATTGCTTCCTTTACCTTCTTTTTAATCTGAAACTTGTTTCTTCCACAGCCTTTAAATAATGAGTGCTTGTTTTCATATGACCTTCTCTTGATAAGAGTAGGAGGTGGAATCAATAGTCTTTTTCTTGCTCTTCACATGTCTTCCATTTCTTCATAGAAAATGATTCTATGTCCATGTTCTCCCAAATCCACCTATGCTATAGTCTGACATTTGGTGATACAGGGTTTTTATGCCATCATTTCTGCTCATTCTCCCCTTTCTTGAACCTCACTGTTTCTTTCATTCATCATAGTCTTTGACACCTGATGTCAGGGTCCCCCTTATTCTAGCTTTGGCTCTTGCCTGGGCACTTCAGTATCCCAAAGTTTATTCATCTGCAGACCAGCTTTATCCAGTGTCTTACTTACCTCAATCTTAATATTATCTTCTTTTTACTTTAGCAACCAAGTACATTGAACATATATTTTATGGTTCCCTTTAATTATTTAGAGATTAGATTTTTAAAATTCCACAGATTTCTATTCTTCAAATCTTTATTACTACAATACTACCCCTTAGTCCTAGGAAAAAAGGTTACCTTTATTAAAAACCCTTCTGTGCTTCTCCTCTGGCTACAAGCCCTCTGATGAGCTGAGGCTTTCATGAGGCCAAATGCAAATGTCCACTCGGAGCCTCTGGACTTCCTTCTCAGACTGCATGCTGAGTCACAGGATGGACCAGATGTGTTGGTGTGGGACAAACACAGGCTGGGAGACAAGATTGCAGGCTGAGAACTGGGGCTGGCTCTTGCTGTGCTGTCCATTCCTGTGTGGTACTCCACCCCTCCTGGGTTGTGATAAGGGTAGGTTAGTCAAGAGATGACAGTAGACATATTTTACATAACAATTTGTTAGCTTTCATTATAATTTTTAAATGTGTAGGTATCTAGTGTAGAGATCATCATTTGTACTCTGGCCCTAGGTCTCACAAAGGCTAAGGCAGGTCTCGCCTCTATCTATACATTTCACCCACACTCTGATCTCTGGTTCCTTGGCTTCTTCCATTTCATTAATGTCTGTCAGTTTTTCTTAAAGTCTAATAATTGCAACTTATTTTTGCATGAACTCGATTTTTCACCTCCTTTTTTATTTGAACTCTCTCTTATATAAAGCCTGAACTACAACTTGGTTTTACAATCTGCCTTCTTAACTTTTGTATTCTGTCTTCTAAATCATGCTGGATAATAATTGAATTGTACCTTACTGCACTTCAAACTGGTGTGACATTTAGATGATGGTCTAGGTCCACTTTGTATTGGCAGAAAATTACAACTTTTTGCCATTCATATGAACAGGATGTCAAATTTTTATTAAAACAACATATTAGGTGACTCAGAAATCATTATAAGTTTTTAGTTTATTTTTTATTTGTTAGATTTATTTTATTTGTAGATTTATTGTAAAGAATTGTCTCAATTTTCTAGCTCTTCTATATCCATGCCGTATAAAACATGACTTTGTAGCTCCTTCCATTGGGAGATGATATTAACTTCCCTGTTTCTTGAATTTTGGCTTTCATAGTTATTTTCTTTGGCCAGTGGAATGTGGTAGAAGTGAAACTAAGACTCTAATAGCTGTGTGCACTCCTGCTCTATCTTTGAATCCCAGCCACCGCCATAAGGACAAGTCCTGAGTTAGCCAACTGAAGGATGAGAGACTACATGGAGGAGCACTGAGTGACTTCAACTAAGGCCAGACTAGAGTAGCATGCTACAACCTGTCTATTGCGTGCAGATTCATGGGCAAAATCAGCCAACATCAAGTGAGCGAAGAAGGTCACCCAGTGAACTTGTAGACTTGGTAGCAATATATATATATATATATATATATATATATATATATATATATATATTTGTCACAGTTATTTTGTGGTTGCTATTTTATGTCTTACTATTAAGGCCATTAATAATGGATGTCCTACTATGATGTGATTAATATTTATAATCAGTTGATTTGAGATGATTATTTTAGATAAACTGGGTAAACCCAATTCAACCAGTTTAAGGGCCTTAAGAGCAGAACTGAGGTTTTCCAAAGCAGAATGAATTCTGTTTGTGGATTTATAGCTTCAGCTCCTGCACAAAAGTTTCAGTCTCTACTTCCTGACAGCCATCCCAGTGGATTTTGTAGTTGTCTAACCAGACCCCAAAATCAAGAAAGACAATTCCTTGCAATAAATCCCTTAATATATACTTCCTGCTGATTCTGTTTCTCTAATTGAAATCTGACAAAAAAGTGATACCTTACACTTAAAAAAAGAAAAAAAAATAGACAACAGTAGCAACAATAACCATCTGTATTAGTTTGTTTTCACACCACTGATAAAGACATACCTGAGCATAGGCAATTTGTAAAAGAAAGAGGTTTAAAGGACTTACAGTTCCACATGGCTGGGGAGGCCTCACAATCATGATGGAAGGTGAAAGGCATGTCTCACATGGTGGCAAGCAGGAGAAGAGAGTTTATGCAGGGAAACTCCAGTTTTTAAAACCATCAGATCTAGTGAGACTTATTTACTATCATGGAAACAGTGCAAGAAAGACCTGCCCCCATGATTTAATTATCTCCCACCACGGCCTTCCCACAACACATGGAAATTATGGGTGTTACAAGATGAGATTTCAGTGGGGATACAGAGCCAAACCCTATCTTTCCACCCTGGCCTGTCCAAAATTTAATGTCCTTACATGTCAAAACCAATCATGCCTTCCTAGCAATCCTGCAAAAACTTAACTCATTTCAGCATTAACTCAAAAGTTCACAGTCCAAAGTCTCATCTGAGACAAGGCAAATCCCTTCCACCTATGAGCCTGTATAATCAAAAGCAAGTTAGTTACTTCCTAGATACAATGAGAGTACAAGCATTGGGTAAATATAGCCATTCTATATGGGATAAATTGGCCAAAACAAAGGGGCTACAGGCCCCATGCAAATCAAAAATCCAGCAGGGCAGTCAAATCTTAAAGCTCCAAAATGGTCTACTTTGATGATGCCATGTCTCACATCCAGGTCATGCTGATGTAAGAGGTGGGTTCTACGGTCTTGTGCAGCTCTGCCCCAGTGGCTTTGCAGGGTAGAGCCTCCCTCTCAGATGCTTTCATGGGCTGGCATTAAGTATCTGTTGTTTTTCCAGGTGTACAGTGCAAGCTATCCATGGATCTACCATTTTGGGATTTAGAGGACGTTGGTCCTCTTTTCACAGCTCCACTAGGCAGTGTCCCAGTAGGAACTCGTGTGGGGGCTCTGACTCCACATTTCCCTTCTGCACTGCCCCAGTACAGGTTCTCCACGAGGGCTCTGCCCCACAGAAAACTTCTGCCTGGGCATTCAGGCATTTCCATACATCCTCTGAAATCCAGGCAGAGGTTCCCAAACCTGAATCATTGACTTCTGTGCACTTGCAAGCTCACCATCATGTGGAAGCTGCCAAGGCTTGGGGCTTGCATGGGGCACCTAGGAAACCATGCTTTCCTCCTACATCTCCAGGCTTATGATGGGAGGGGCCGGCACAAAGTCTCTGATATGTCCTAGAGACATTTTCCCCATCATCTTCATGATTAACATTTGACTCCTCGCAAATTATGCAAATTTCTGAAGCCAGCTTGAATTTCTCTGCAGAAAATGGGATTTTCTTTTCTATTGCATTATCAGGTTGCAAATTTTCTAGACTTTTATGCTCTGCTTCTCTTTTGAAACTGAATGCTTTAAACAGCACTCAAATCACTTCTTGAATGCTTTGTTCCTTAGAAATTTCTTCTACCAGATACTCTAAATCATCTCTCTCAAGTTCAAAGTTCCACACATCTCTAGAGCATAGACAAAATGTCTCCGTGATCCCTCAACAGACATGTTTTTATAGCCCTTGGTTATTGCTCAGAGAAACAATTTAAGAACTTTATTTTTCTTATTATCTCTAATTGCAATAAAATCTTTACTTGCTCACTTCATTCTGATTCAAACATTTCCTCCAGTTGTGAGGCATATCATGGTCAGACTACAAAACCAAGGTGATTTTACAACTTTACTATAAGTCTTCACTTAGGTCCAGAAATTCCATGAGTTAAGAGTTTATTCATTATTTTTTATGAAGTTTTCTCAGAGAATTATTTGAATCAATGGAGGAAAAATGAGTTATGATGCAAAAAGCTAATAAATCTATGTATTATTTCTATCTGGTTTGCAATGCATTCTACACTTTTTTTTTTTAACTTCGTCCCAAAAGATATAACTTCCTCAAAAAGTTTAGCTAATATTAACATGAAAAGTTTCATTGTTATTAGCTGGAGAACATGACTTAAAAATGTATGAGATAACAAATAATAGGAACACCAGCAGTAGTTAAGTTGCTATGAATATTCCATATGTAACTAACAATCCTGTAGGCATAGATCATTGCTATCACATGACTCTAAGTTTGCTTCTGAACCAAAGTGGATCAAAATTGTTATTGGAAAAATATTAATATTTTGTTTATAAGATAAACTAAAGCACAAATCACATGTAAAGTGTAAGTTTTCAATTTTAAATCATATACAGGATTTCATGAAAATCCTTTGATTTCTTCTACTTTAGCATGGAATAGAGAAAAGGGTGAAAATGCACATCAACAAATTGAGCAAGGCTCTTACTTCATCTGACCGTTTGAAAATTTGCATTTAGAGAAAACAAAAATATGTGTATAACTGTAAACCTTTTGTTGGTCTCACAAAATGTAGACATTTAGCCATCATAAACTATTTAACAGCAATATGAAAAACATATTCAAGAGATGATGAGGAAAATTATTCCTGAGAGGAAACACATTCTGATGAGGAAGCAGATAATCCTTCTCAGCAGACCATATAAAATAGAAAAAAGAATAAGCCATGTGCAGGCAGCCCAGGTTTGGGAAGGAGGTGTTGGTGAGGAGTATGAAAAGAGAGTAAATAAACAAAATAGCTAGTAATGGTGAGTGTTTGGAGAAAGACTATAAGTTGCTTGGAATCTTGGGAGAAGCCAGAAAAGATTCTGAAAAATCAGCTTTCAAAATGATTGAGATCACAGAGAGATACATTTATAAAAAGTATTTTTTTTTCAGCATTAATTCAAAAGTCCACAGTCCAAAGTCTCATCTGAGACAAGGCAAGTCCCTTCTGCCTTTGAACCGGTAAACTCAATACCAAGTTAGTTACTTCCTAGAAAAAATGTGGGGACAGGCATTGGATAAATACACTCATTCCAAATGGGAGAGATTGGCCAAAATGAAGGGGCTATAGGCCCTATACAAGTCTAAAATTCAGGAGGCAGTCGAATCTTAAAGCTTCCAAATTATCTCTTTGACTCCATGTCTCACATCCAGGTCAGACTGAGGCAAGAGATGGATTCCCATGGTCCTGGGAAGCACCACCCTAGGGCTTTGCAGTGCCTAGCCTTTCTCCTCACTGCTTCCATGGGCTGGCATTGAGTGTCTGTGGCTTTTCCAGGTACACAGTGCAAGCTGTTGATCTATCTATCTTTCTGGGGTCTGGGAGACTGTAGTCCTCTTCTCACAGCTCCACTAGGTGGTGCCCCAGTATGGACCTGGTGTCAGGGTTCTGACCCCACATTTCTTTTCCACATTGCCCTAGAAGAGGTTTTCCATAAAAGTCTGCCCCTTCAGCAAACCTGCCTGAGCATCCAGGCATTTCCATACAGACTCTGAAACCCAGAGGGAGGTTTCCAACCCTCAATTCTTGACTTTCATGTACTTTCTGGATCAACATCATGTGGAAAATGCCTAGGCTTCAGCCTTGCACCCTCTGAAGCCACAGCCCAACCTGTGACTTGGCCCCTTTTAGCCCTGGCTAGTGCAGATGGGACACAGGGCACCATGTCCCTAGGCTGTGCACAGCAGGGGGCTCTGGGCCTGGCCCATGAAATAATTTTTTCCTCCTAGGCTTTTGGGCCTGTGTTGGGAGGGACCCATCACAGTGAAGGTCTCTGACATGCCCTGGAGACATTTTTGCCAATGGCTTGGCAATGAACATTTGGGTCCTCATTAGTTATGCACATTTTTGCAGCCAACTTGAATTTCTTCTCAGAAAATGGGATTTTCTTTTCTATCACATTTTCAGGCTGTAAATTTTCTAAACTTTTATGCTCTGTTTTCCTTTTAAAACTGAGTGCTTTTAACAGCACCCAAGTCACATCTTGATTGCTTTGCTGCTTAGAAATTTCCTCTGCCAGATACCCTAAATCATCTCCCTAATTGTCAAAGTTCCACAAATCTCTAGGGCAGGGACAAAATGCTGCCAGTCTCTTTGTTGAAACATAGCAAGAGTCTCCTTTATTCCAGTTCCCACGAAGTGTCTCATCTCCATCTGAGACCACCTCATCCTGGATTTCATTGTCCATATCATTAGCAGCATTTTGATAAAAGCCATTCAAAAAGTCTCTTGGAAGTTCCAAACTTTCCTACATTTTCTGTCTTGTTTTGAGCCCTCCAAACTGTTCTAACCTCTGCCTGTTACCCAGCTCCAAAGTCACTTCCACATTTTCATTTATCTTTACAACAGTGCCCCACTGCTTTGGCAGCAATTTATTGTATTAGTTTGTTTTCATGCTACTGATAAAGACATACCCAAGACTGGGTAGTTTATAAAGAAAAGGAAGTTTAATGGACTCACAGTTCCATGTGGCTGGGGAGGTCTCATAATCATGGCAGAAGGCTAAAGGCAAAAGGCAGGTCTTTCATCACAGCAGGGAAGAGAGAGAATGAGAACCAAGCAAAAGGGGAAGACTCTTATAAAACCATCAGATCTCATAAGACTTATTCACCACCTTGAGAACAGTATAGGTGAAACTGCCTCCGTGATCTAATTATCTTCCACTAGGAAGATACATGGGAATTGCAGGAGCTACAAATCAAGACGAGATTTGGGTGGGGACACAGCTAAAGAATATTAATAATGCTAAAAAACTTGATATAGAAGGAACATACCTCAATATAATAAAAGCCATATATGACAGACCCACATCTAGTATCATAATGAACGGGAAAAATCTTAGATTCTTTCCTCTTATATCTGGAACATCTGAGAATGCCCACTTTCACCACTGCTATCCAAGATAGTACTGGCAGCCCTAGCTAAAGCAATCAGATGAGAGGATGAAATATAGGGCATCCAAATTGGAATTGTCAAATTATCCCATTTTGCAGATGATATGATCTTATACAAAAGATTTTTGGTTTTATGAAAAACCTAAATGCACCATCAAGAAACTGTTAGAATTGATAAACGAATCAGGTAAAGTTGTAAAATACAAGATCAACATACAAAAATCAGTAGTATTTCTATATGCCAACAGCAAACAATCTGAAAAAGAAATCTAAAAAGTAATCCCATTTACAATAGCTGCAAATAAAATTCAATATCTAGGAATAAACTTAAAGGAATGAAAGATCTCTACAATAAAACTGTAAAACATTGATGAAAGAAATTGAAGGAGACACAAAGAATGGAAAGATATTTTATGCTGATGAATTGGAAAAAAAAATATTGTTAAAATGTCCATACCACCCAAAGCGATCTACAGTTTCAATGCAATCTCTATCAAGAAACCAATAACATTCTTCATAGAAATAGAAAAAAAATCTTAAAATTTATATGTAACCATCAGAGATCCCAAATAGATAAAGCTATTCTGAGCAAAAAGAACAAAACTGGAGGAAACACATCACCTGACTTCAAATTATACTACAGAACTGCAGTAATCAAAACAGCATGGTACTGGCATAAAAGCAGACACATAGACCAATGAAATAGAGAACCCAGAAATATATCCATATACCTGCAGTGAACTCATTTTTGACAAAGGTATTGAGAACATACAGTGGGAAAAGACAGTCTTTTCAGTAAATGGTTCTAGGAAAACTGGATAGCCATATGCAGAAAAATGAAACTAGACCCTTATCTTCTGCCAATACAAAAGTCAAATGAAGATGGATTAAGATTAATACCTCTAAATATGAAACGACTATAAGAAAGCATTGGAGCAGATCTCCAGGACATCAGTTTAGCCAAAAAATTTTTGAGTAATACCCCATAAGCATGGATAACCAAAGCAAAACAGACAAATGGGATCTCAGTTATGAAGTTTCTGCACAGCAAAAGATACAATCAACAAGGTGAAGAGACAACCCACAGAAGGAAAGAAAATATTTGCATACTACCCATCTGACAAGGATCAATGAACAAAATATATAAGGAACTCACACACATCTATGGGAAAATAATCTAATAATCTGATTTAAAAGTTGTCAAAAGATCTGAATAGACATTTCTTAAAAGAAGACATACAAATGACAAACAGGCATATGAAAAGGTGCCCAACAGGAATGATCACCAGAAAATTACAAATCAAAATGACAATGAGATATCAGCTTGCTCCATTTTAAATGGCTTTTATGCAAGGTGGCAAGGATGTGAAGAAAAAGAAATCCTTGTACGTGCTTGGTGGGAATAAAAATCAGTACAGTCACTATGGAGAACAGTTTGGAGTTTAAGTCTTTTTAGTCAAAAAACTAAAAATAGAGCTACCATCTAGTATACCAATCCTACTGCTGGGTATATGCCCAAAAGAAAGGAAATCAGTATATTGAAGAGAGATTTGCACTTCTATGTTTGTTGCAGCACTGCTCACAATAGCCAAGATTTTGAAGCCACCTACATGTCCATCAATAGATGAACAGAAAAAGAAAACGTGATATTATATACACAATAGAGTACTGTTCAGCCATAAAAAGAATCAGATTCTGTTATTTGCAACAACATGGATGGAACTGGAGGTCATTATATTAAGTGAAATAAGCCAAACAGAAAAGGACAAACTTTGCCTGTTATCACGTATTTGTGGGAGCTAAAGAATAAAACATTGAACTCATGGAGACGGAGAGTAAAAGAATGGTTACCAGAGGCTGAGGAGGGCAGCAGAGTAGGGGGAAGTAGAGGTTAATGGGTACAGAAAGTATTTAGAAAGAATGAGTAAGTCCTAGTATTTGATAGCACAAGGTGACAGATGTCAATAATAATTCAATTACACATTTAAAAACAACAGAGAGTATAATTGGATTGTAACACAAAAGATAAATGCTGGATACTCCATTATACATGATGTAATTATTGCACATTGCATGCCTGTATCAAAGTATTTCATGTATCCCATAAATATGTACACCTACTATGTAACCACAAAAATAAAATAATTTAGGCTGGGCGTGGTGGCTCATGCCTGTAATCCTAGCATTTTGGGAGGGTGAGGCTGGTGCTTTGCCATTCCTCAAGAAGATATAAAAGACATATAACTATATGTGTAACTACATCAAACTATTGTAGCTAGACATTAGAACTTCCGTGGAAAAAAAAAGAGAGGAAATATAGAAAAAAGTAAATATCTTCTAATATTTCCTGAAATGTAAATTTGTTCTTATATAGGCAAGAAAAAAGCAATATACTCTAAGATGTTTATGGCCCCTTACAGTAACATTTGGCCACAGCATCACATTCATCCCAGTCCTGCCAGATGAGCTGGGACTATATTTGGCCCACACAGGCTGTTCATGACCACATGCCAGTCCTGGAAGGACCTTTACTATTGTGGCCTTTGCCGAGGCTGTTAGGAGCCAGGAAAGCATCACAGGTACTGTTTCAGAAGGCAGGAAGTCAACAGAGACTTACCATTGTGAAATTAGTGAAAGTACAAGCTTTGAATTCCTCTTGACATTCCTTTACAATACTGAGACTGTCTGTATCTGTAAATTTGTAAGGGGAGCTGTAACTTGCCATTCAAATATTTAAAATATATGAACCGTGCATCTCTGTGCTTTCATTTATTTATCTTTCCTTAGACTATAACTGCAGGGTATACAGGCAAAAGCTTACACAATACAGTAGGTGGTAATGAGCCACTTAAAATAGTAAATTTTGGGGACACTATGCAAAGGCTCCTGCAACTGAATATTTAGCAATATGTTCAACCATAAAATTCTAGGCAAATAGGCTGAATGTCCTAGGGAAATTAATATCTTCGTTATAGCATTTTTGTTGCCTGTAGTATGTATAGAAAGGCAATTTTAGAGCATTCTCCTAAAGCCAAAGTTTATTATATTATTGGTGTAAACTTTTATAATTATATTTGCTTGGGATTCTTACTCTTTTTTTGGTCACTTTAAATGAACATTATGGTGCTATAAAAACTTGTAACAGCTTAGACAATTGCAGTAACTTCAAAGAAAATCACACACAGTGGTAAATTTTACCCAATAGAAAAATTGTCTTCTAATACTTAATTGTACACAAAACACAAATCAGGTAGGAAAAAGTATGAATTACTTCAGCTATTTGTTTTAATAGGACAAAAGAAAACTAACTTCACCGTAGGTCTTCTGTCTGTCAGAATGGCAAAAAAGCCACCGCCTGGCTTCTGTAAAAGATCATTGCTCTCTCCATAAATGTCACAATTTTCATTCAAAACCACTTTTAGCTGTCAGTTTTTAAGCCAGAAAACAATAAGTTATCTCATACCGTAGTCAAAACAAATTCCCTACTTAGGTGACACTGATTGGAGAAAGCCACCAAGAAACAGTTATGGTGGATCAATTTATTCCCAGTGCTTGTATCACTGTGGCACAAAACACCTGGAGAGTGTTAGAGAGTAAAGAATTAGTTACATTTGCTTTATAGCCATATTTAAGATAAAGTGATAACAAGACTGCTGCAGCAACAACAAAAGCTACGATTGCTGTTCCTGTTACCACTCTGACATAGTGCACACCTTCTCCTATGACAAGCTCGACACAGTAACTGGAAAGATGACCAGTCCTAAACTTAATCCAGATGTTGGCCTATCAGTACATGTGTGTCGCAAAGTCACCTCATTTTATTAGCATTAGTTCCCTTAAACAGAAAGACATGGTAGTACCCGCCTTTCTCACTATATAAAATTATTTTGGAGATAAAATGAAAACAAAGAAAAAGGAATACTGGTCTAGTCAATGCAGAATTAAAGACAAGTAGAGGAAATTCAATGTGAGTTCCAAGAAGCAAAGAGGAGAGATGGCTCCCAACATCAGCAACCCAACCTCCATTCCAGGTCTTCAACGTTATCCTCAAACTTGGCTGTGTACCTTTCCTTTCTAATTTTAAAAAGAAAGACAGCATGTAATATACTTTACAGACACCCATGATTCATCACGATCAGTTTTAATGATTGATCATGTTTGCTTTAGAATAATTCTATGAAAAATAAAACATTATAGATAATATTTCAACTTTTCTTTATTCCTCCTCCAGTCAAATTTTCCTCTCTCCTTTCCCAGAAGCAGAACTTTTTGGAAATTGATTTTCATCATCATATTCTAGCTTCTTGTATTCAAAGAAATTTTAAGGTGTAAATGTATATGTATATGCTATACATATATATCCATGAACAATACCACTACGTTTTCATTCTATAAATGCCCTTAAGCAAAAAATAAAAGTTTTGCTCAATATTATAATATGGATATCCACCTATGTTGATGCATATGGATTTGTTTTTCACATTTAAACTTTATATTATTTCACCAGATAAATATACTGCATTTTATTTATTCATTTCTGTGTTGCTGGACATTTAGATTATTTTTTAACAATATTATGATACAATTATGTACAAACTCTTGACAGTTTTCTAGGCTTCATACCTAGAAGTGAAATTGCTGAATCAGCTTTGGACATTTTCAAGTTTCATAGATGTAAAATTGCTCTAGAAAGGAGTTATACCAATAGGCCTATCTACCCATAACAAGTGCATTATATCTTAAATTCCATATTGTCTGGTGGTATTCTGACACCACTTTTCTTTCAGGTGATCTTTAAGGGATCCAGCTTCAGAGGGATGTGGAAGAAAGAACTAGGTAAGATTTCCAGTATTTTAGTTTTTCAGATTCTGTTCTTGGTAGAGATTGATGTGGGATTCAGGTAGACAATGGCTAGCCAGAGAGCTGGGCTCATATAGGGAAGTCAGGACCGATTTCTGTAGTTCTGTTCTTAGAGGATTACTCAGGAGACAGGAGACAGGACACAGACAGTGGGTACAGGTGAAGAATTAGTTCCCACTCACTAATAGGGAGAAACAGCCTTTGCTTGCCAACCTGGATCTTCTTGGTTCTGGTTGAGGTAATTTGTGTCCGAAGTGAGTCCATTTTTATAGCCTTGTGTTGCCCAGGAATATGACACACAAGGGCACATGTAGCCAAATGGGAGAGTCTGTTTTCACAGTTATACTCTTGTTCATTGATTTCTGGGGAATTCCTGGTTTGTGAGAGACAAATATTAACCTTTGCACCAATACATCTGGAATAATTCGTTATGAACTCATTGAAGAATAAACAGCAACAATGATGTTTTAAAACACCCTGCTTACTATCTTTTCTAAAATGAATGAAACCTCTAGTTCAGTTAATTTAGGACAGGCTGTGATTTACAAAATATTCGTACCATTGCAGATACTTTTCTGTTTGCCTGGGATGAACATACTTTCCTGTTCCATTGTGTTGTATGAAAATCCTTTTTTAATGCACTCCACTTCCTGTCCACACTGTGTGCAACACAACCACAAATAATCCTTTTCATGCTTTACCACTTGAACCACTATGTGGGAATTTTGCATTTATGTGTGTCTCTCCCTCATAACATTGCAAAAGAGGCAGGATGGAGGATTAGGTAAGAGTGGAGACTGCGCTGGTCTGCTTGGAAATTCTGGCTCTACCACTTAGCATCTATCTGTGTAATCTGGGCAAGATCCTTTAACTTTGTGTGACTCGCTTTTCTCATCTATAAAATGTGTACAGTTATTCATCTATTAGATAGCCTTATTGTGAGGATTAATTATGTTAGTATTAACTTACCTATGAAAGCATTTGGAAGAGTTCCTGGAACACTGACAGAGCCCAATATTGTTAGCTAGTCCTATGTTTATGTTCTTGAGGGCAAGGATGGTCTTCACTGTGGATCCGGAGAACCTTGTACCAAATCTGGAAAGTAAATGGTTGCACAGAAATATGTGTTCAGTACAGTAAACACAGATGTACCTATTTTCCGCACAAGCATCTATATAGCATACATTTCATTCTAGTTGGCTTGTGTTCCATTTTCACATCAGCCTTAGCCATGCCTGTTAGCTATTCTTTGTTTTGACAGATTTTTAGCTTAAGTTGTCACCTTCATGCCAAGTCTGCCAGATAAGTTATAAAAAGAGGTGGAAAGCATAACTTTTATCAGCAGGGAGCATTCCATTGGCAGAGCATTTTGAAATGTTACATTATGTTAGATACAAGGATGAGAAATACATTTATTTATGGATTCCACTAGAAGGTGTTGTCCTCCCTCAACATAATGTATAGATATGTTTGAAGAAGACGATTGTTTAAATAGCTCCACGTAAATCGTGACAACCACAGGATATGAACAAAACAATTTTGCATTTTAAAAGTGTTTACTTCCAAATCAGACATCTTTTGATTACAAATAATTTATGTTAGGACGTAATTCCAAAAGAAACGTTTTTGTGTATACACAAAATAAATATTTTACATTGAAAAGCTTTATCTTTTCTTGTTCCCCAATTAATAGAACACATTTTAAATGTTGGTTGCAGTAAATGGAATTGCAAAGGTTCTTAGAAATAAGAAGCTTCTAGCCCTTTTCTCGGGCATTTGCTTTTCAATTAAAATGGGAATTCATGTGAATAAATAAAATAAGTATCTGTGACCCTTCATCCATCTGTTATGATGAAGTGGGAAAGTCATGTGCCTGTTGAATGTTGTAGCCTGTGTCCTACAGTCATGTTCTAAAGATAGCCTACTATAACTTTGGTAGATTTTGATGTACTAAAGAAAGAAAGATAATCCAGAAACAACATTTAAAGTTAAAATTTACCAGTTAATTTTATACTATGCACCAATTCCTGGATTCCAGAACTTACAGAAAACATGTTAGCTAAAAAGGGAAAAGACAAGGAAGACGCTCATACGGAAGAATGTGATAGTGATGGAAATTAGATTCACTGAAACCCAGGTGAAATACTTAGAATGATGTATATTTAAATTTAGATATATACAATTTGTGCTCTCATAAAGGTCTTATTCTAAGCTCATTAGAGATGAGTAATTCAATATACAATATATTTAACCATTATTATAGCTCATGTCTTCCATCTACATACAAAAAACACTATAACATGACATGAAATTGAGTCCATATTTCTCCTTTTAAAAGACTTGAGAATTTAAAGACTGCTAAATGTTTGCAAAGTGGCTTCTGAACTATTTTTATTCATAGGCGACTTTCTTCTTCCTCTAATCAGTATCTCTCAGTACAGGTGGTGTTAGAACCCATCTTAAGGAGAGTATTTTTAAATTGTTAAAAGGTTCTGGTTTTAAATTAACTATATAATACTATGAGATGGTATTTAAGTTGTATCACTGCAGAAAACTTCACTAGAGATTTAGTTCATTGTATAAATTCATGTCAGTTGGAAAAGAATTTTTAAATTTAGCTTTATTGTTCTAGACAACCATTAGACTAGTAATGAGTTGGGTATTATATTTAAAAAGATTCAGAATTCTTTATAAAAATATAGAGCATACTTGAAATATAGATGAGATATTTTTCCATTAGACTCTATTATCATTAAAAGAAATTTGATGACAACATATTTAAAAGATTAAAAACAGAGTTAATATGTATCTGAAAGTGACTATCATTTAATCATTCTAATTTTAAATATAATAACAAATCTATTATTAATAAATTCACTTCAAACTAACTTAACTAAATGATATTCCATAAGTAGACATACTATGTAAGGGATTCCATTATAAGTTTATTTTAAAATCATTGAAGATTTCTTTTCTAAAAACAGAAAGTTAATTTTTGAAGATTTCTACTTTTATCTGCTTTCATGCCAATTGTTATTGCAATTTTATTTTTGTGCTACTCTCAGACTGATATCAAAAGATAATTGGATTCAGTTGAGTGTTAAAAAATTTTAACTTTCATGGAAAAGCATAATCTATTTTTAGAGATTATATATAAAGTTATGAATATTAACTATATAAACATAAAAAGATTTTGGAAAACGTTAGCTATTACATACAGATACAGCCACCAGTTTCTAATTTTTAATATGGGAATTAGCTTCTCCTGGAAGCCCACTAAATAAAAGTTAGTCTTTATTTGCAATATTGAGGAGAATTTGAAGGAAGTATTGTCCTTGGTAATACATATGTCTTTAGATTGTCAAAACAGTTGAACAAAAGTGTGAAAAATCTCAGCCCATTTTCTGGCGATTTTCTCTGTTGTGACCATCCTGATGCCTCTAGATTGGCTTATTGAGAGAAAGCCACTTATTCCTGTTCAACATTTTTAATTCCCCAGAGAGCTCCAGGAACACATGCTGTGATTCCAGCAGAGCCCTGGTGGTGTGATTTGGCCCTATGTCCTTGCCCCGCTCCCATGTCCAATTGTAATCCTCAGTGTTGGAGGAGGGGCCTGGTGGGAGGTGATTGGATCACAGGGGGCTGATTTTCCCCCTGCTGTTATGGTGATAATGACTGAGTTCTCACGAGAGCTAGTTGTTTAAAAGTGTGTAGCACCACCCCCTTCAATCTCCTACTCCCAACATGTAAGTGCCTGCTTCTCCTTGGTCTACTGCTATGATTGTAAGTTCCCTGAGGCCTCCCCAGCCATGCTTACTATATAGCCTGTGGAACTGTAAGTCAATTAAACCTATTTTCTTCATAAATTTCCCAGTCTCAGGTAGTCCCTCATTCCAATATGAGAACTGACTAATACACCTTGTTAGAAGTGGCTGGTCCTGGGAGGGGCCAGGCATGGTGGCTCACACCTGTGATCCCAGCACTTTGGGAGGCTGAGGTGGGCAGATCACCTGAGGTCAGGAGTTCGAGACCAGTCTGGCCAAAATGGTAAAACCCTGTCTCTACTGAAAATACAAAAATTAGCTGGACATGATGGAGGGCACCTATAATCCATACTACTCAGGGGGCTGAGGCAGGAGAATCACTTGAACTTGGGGGGGCAGAGGTTGCAGTGAGCTGAGATTGTACCGTTGCAGTCCAGCCTGAACAAAAGAGCGAAACTCCGTCTCAAAAAAAAAAAGTGAATGGGGGTTAAGGAGGGCAAAAACAATGCTGCCCAGTTGAACACTGTGCTCTGTCTCTCCCAGCCCGCCCGCTCATCCATGCAGACATCGTTCCTGGATTTGGGGAGAGCTTGGCTGCTTTATCATCAGACACTTCTGATTATTTCACCCCTGCTAGGAGTATCTGTATACAAATTTTTGAGTGAAGAGGGCCAGACATCAATGAAGCCAAACTCTGACTTTAAATCGTTTTCCCTCATGCGCCCATCATGTTTGCTTGTGCCTCCAGCCATTTGCCCCTGGAGTAAATTGGAGGTGCTCTGTGGTCCTCTGTGCTCAACCCCATAGGGGTCTTTCTTCTCTGATATGTAGCACCAGGGGCAGACCCATAGAGAAATAGAAATAAGGGCCCTCCTCATTGGCTTCCCTCCCTAGAAACTTCCCTTCAAAGATGAGTTATTTTCTGACCTCTTGCTGAGGGAGTGGGCCAGTCTTCCTAATACCCAGGAACTGCTGCAGACAAAGACATGGGTCGCCTGCACTCTCTAGCCAGGCAGCTGGCCATGGTGGCTCCAGCTGAGTTCGCCACCAGCAGCCACATCTGCTGGAAACGTCACAGCTCTGCTGGCTCCCACGCTCCTTATCCTGCCTCAGGTGGAACTAGCAGAGCCCAAGCAATGCGCTGGTCACTCTGGCTTCCCAAGGAAGGAAGCTGCTCCTGTGATGCCTGGCAGTATCTGAGAGTCTCAGAAACTCTTTTCTAGGCTTCTCATGCCTTCCTTAGCATCATGCATCTGGTGTCGTGATTAAGGAGGCATTACTTTTATTCTCTTTCCCATTCACCCAAAGTCTTCCCTTCATTAGCCTGGCTTGGAGTAAATTTCTCACCAAAACATACATCTTTAAGCTGGTGCAGGGAGGAACTATTAGATTTATGGCATCTCAACATCTAAATACTTTCACTGTACAACTGCATCTGCACATATTGACCTTGTAATAAAGATGTCCCCTCCTTCCTTTAAATGAAGACACATGCCCCCAAGGTTTTATGGTATGCACGCAAATGAGCCTTGAGTTAAAATCGTGGCATCCAATGCTCCTTCCCTCAGAAAGCACCAACTCCTTTCCTCTTCCCTCTTCTTCCCTCCACTCCCACTACCTTTCCTCTTGCCCCCTCTCCTTCTTCACCTTTCCAATCCTTTTTCCTCCTTTTCTGCTCTTCTACCATCACCTTTCTTTCACAACCGCTGCTCCTTTTTTCATTATTAAAAAAGCAAAGTACATAGGGACATTGATGAAGCATGAAGGCAATTTTATTTCCAGTGATTCTTTCAGAATGAACATCAAGAAATATCTTTCCTATTTATTAATCATAAAGAGGCTTCTAAATATTAGTGATATGTAATATGTTTTAGCAGCATTGTTTTTATTGAAATAGGAGAAAGAGAATTTCTTTGAAGGACTTCAGGTTCTAATGCAGGTGACATGAACAAAGCAAAGATCTTGAGTTACTAATTGAATGGTTCATTAGGTGGCTAAACCAGGTGGACCGTGTGTTTTACATTTCGTCCCCAGTGTTCTCCAAAAGTCAGAATTTCAGCTTTCTGAAAATGGAAGCCAGATGTTATAAGAACAACACAATTCTTTTTTTAACTCCATGAAATTGATTTAAGGGGACATATTTGCTTTTCTGCAATTCAGCAGAGTGACTCAGATAAATCAAAAATTAAAATGAAAAATATCAACTCCCTTCAGTGATGCTTCACCTTCTTTCATGGTGGGTCCACTTCTCCCATAAGCAGGTTCTTATACTAATAACACCTTAAGAATATGGTCTAACAATATCCACTTGAATACAATCTATAATGGATAATGATATAATAAGTAAGCAATAACACATAATAATAATAGGCTTTTAAAAGTAAAAGTTGAAAAAAAGAAAAATAATTTTAATTACCCAGGCTTCCCAAACAAAAACTTATCACTTTGGAACTTTGTCAATATTGTGTGATGCAATGATTCATATGTAATGCTAAAGATTCTGTTGACTATGTTTATTTACTAGGCTTTTATAAGGAAAAAGAAGAAAATAACTATTTATGTCAGCCAAATCTAGTCCTTTAAGTTTATTTATTTTTATATTTTATGCCTTACTAGACCTTATTATCCAAAGATTACATGCCCACTGCTCACAGTAGCTACAATCCATTAGCCTAATGGATTGGAATTATAGGTTGTCTTAGGAATTGTCTATTGTGTGACAAAATCAAATGTAAGCCCTACTGTGAAAAGTGTTGACACTATTAAATGTGAAAAATACAATGTGTTGAAGAAGACATTAACAAAAGAGATGGAAGGCGTTCAGTTAACCAGCTAGAAAGTAACATGAAGTTTATGCCAAAGTAGAAACTACTTGTGTTTCCTTGTTGCTGTTATTTAGTGCAGCAACTGTACACTGTCATTCACCACCCAACAGAGCTGGATGAATAGCGGGTACTTACTGATTAACTTCTCCCTTTTCCTACCTAATACTGACCACAGAATATTTGCATATACACCTGTTCATACTCAAATTTCTGCCTTGTGTAATACTTTATTGATTCAACAAAAGCATTCTAGTATCTACTCTGTACCACACACTGTGAAGGTACAAGGCTTATTATGAACTTGCCAAAGCCAGCAAATGATTAACAAGAAAAACTCTTACCCTTGTCACATTTGCATAAGCTCTCAGCTCTTTTCCATTATAGGGCATTTTCACTACTTGAACAACATGTAGTTCTGGAAGTTTCCTGGTTGAGGATGGGTCTGCAAGGAGAATCTGGGCTTTGAAATTATCAAATTCAGTTTTGACATAGAGAGAAAAGTGAGGAAAGAGTGGTCCAAGTCTCCTTCCAGAGACACCCAGTGCTGAAGGAGGAGCAACTGTCTAGAGACATAAGCTACCAGTGGTACAGTTGGGCATGTGTGTGTGGGGAGCTTTTGTGCTGTCAAATCTGGGGAGAAGGAGTTATCATCGCCACTACTGTAAATGACAGTTGAAGCACTTTGACTCATCTCTTAAAACCCACAGAGGTGACATAGCTCAGAAAAGTCTTTCGTGACATGTCCTATCTCTTTGTCCTTTCTTTGAGCATTTCACTGATGTGTCAGAAGCACTTTCTCCTACAGAAACGTCTAAGTCATTTACACAGAAAATAAAGCAAATATTTGAATACAATGTTCAGTTACATATAAGTTTAATTTTCAGACAATAAAAACAAGATTAAAACTCAAAGTTTATGGGAAATGTTATTCTTAAATATACATCTTGAAAAACAGACAACAAAATAGAAAATAAATTAGACACAAAGCCAACAAATGTCCAAAAATTAAATATAAAACTTTACTTTTTAAGTGAAATGGTAACTTTTTCATCTAAGTATCTTAGAAAAGAGTTAAGTCATACTGGCATTTTATCTTCTAAAGGAAAGCTTGTCATTTTAAATGTATTAACTTCTCCAAAGGTGAACAAGTAATTCTTCCTGTCTTTATCTGTCTTTGTCTTTCTCTCTCACACACACAGACACATTCACTCACCTATACAAAGAGCATTCATACATTTATTTACTCTAATAATCTATAATAGTGTTTTCTATACACTTATCATCATGTTAGATGCACAGAAGAATACACAGAAAATATAATTGGTTCCTGACCTCCAGCCTATACATTTAGAAGACAGAAAATTCACTCATTTATTCATTCAACAAGCAATTTTTTTTATTTCCATAGTTTTTGGGGAACTGGTGGTGTTTGGTTACATGAGTAAGTTTTTTAGTGGTGATTTGTGAGATTTTGGTGCACCCATCAACCAAACAGTATATGCTGTAGCTAATTTGTAGTCTTTTATCCCTCATTCCTCTGTCACTCTTTCCCCCGAGTGCCCAAGTCCATTGTATCGTTCTATAACTTTGCATACTCATAGCTTAGCTCCCACTTCTGAGTGAGAACATATAATGTTTGGTTTTCCATTCCTGAATTACTTCACTTAAAATAATGATCTCCAGTTCCATCCTGGTTGCTGCGAATGCCATTATTTCATTACTTTTTATGGCTGAGTAGTATTCCATGGTGTGTCTGTATGTATATATATTATATATATATATATTATATACATGTTTCATATATATTATATATATGTTTTATATCTTTATTCACTCATCGATTGATGGGCATTTGGCCTGGTTCCACGTTTTTGCAATTGCAAATTGTGTTGCTGTAAACATACATGTGCAAGTATCTTTTTTTGTGTAATGACTTATTTTTCTCTGGGTAGATACACAGAAGTGGGATTGCTGGATCAAATGGTAGTTCTACTTTTAGTTTTTAAAGGAATCTCCACACTGTTTTCCACAGTGGTTGTACCAGTTTGCATCCCCACTGGCAGTGTAAAAGTGTTGCCTTTTTTACCGCATCTCTGCCAACATCTATTATTTTTGAGTTTTTTGATTATGGCCATTCTTGCACAAGTAATGTGGCATTGTATTGTGGTTTTGATTTACATTTCCCATATCATTAGTGATGTTTATCATTTTTTCATTCAACAAGAAATTTTTTCATTCAAAAAGTATTTTTGCTTTCAACAAGCAATTGTTGAGTGCTTATTTTGTGCCAATTATGCATGCATGCATTAGCTACATAGCAAATAAGTGAAGTGCTGAAATATGATTGCCTGGGGCTGAGGAAATGGAGAAATATTAACTAGGGGAGAAGCTAAATGATCAAGAAGGAAGAGTAGGATTGTAAAGGACTAATAAATTGAATAAGGTAGAGTGTAGGTACATGCCAGGAAGGAAGAAACAAAGAATAGGAGCAATAAATGATTTTAAGTGGATGGAGTGTAATGTGGCACCCAAGGCCTGGTGTGCGGCTGGGAAAATAGCCAGTCAGTGCCAGACTTGGTGCAGATGTGGAATATAATTAAAAGGTGGAGAAGAAAGAAGTGACTTTTGCAGCCAGTGCGTAGATAAGGGTTGAATCTGTATATATTGAGGGAGAAGGAAAAGCCAATTCTGCTGGTGAGATGAGTTTACAATTTGTGCACAGGCCTGGAAATGAGAAAGAAAGTTGCAATTCTAAAGGTATTCACTTAAGGAGAGAGGGATAGATATCAATAAACTGGAGCACTTGAAATAGAACCTGAGATTAATGTATTAAGAAATATTAACCATTACTCTTAAGGAAAGGTTTACAAACTATTGCTTCTGGGTGTGGTTATTCAACTTTGCCTTCATTATGTAAGTATTATATTATGCTTTAAATAAATTTTTTGATGAAGGTCTTGTGAGTTATTGTAATCTATACTAGAAAGAATGTTATATTTTATGTTTGCTAAAAGAACTACATATTTGGGCATGTAAATTTTGATAGGGTATACATGGAAGAGTCCTTGCTGGGAAGTGACATTTAGGGAGACTTTTCAAACAGGAGCAAATGCAAATCTCTAATTTATTCATATGTCTGTTTCTACTCTAGTTTTGTTTCATAGCTCTATTAAAAAAATCTCCTCTGTACCAAAATAATTGTGCTTGAAATATATAATCTATAATTTATGCTTAGAATAATAAATTAGAATTTAATATAAGTAATCAATTAGAGTAAATATCTTATACTTCCTCTACAGAAATATATTAGCTATTCTTGAAATTTCATCTTCCATATTAGTTTTAATATTCAGATTGTTGATTTACTTCAAAAAACGTAATTTGAGTTTTTATTGAAATTTCTATTGTCAATATATACAATTATGGAGACAATCACATTTTTAAGAAAATATTTTTTTCTCAGGAAAAGGGTATATTTCTCTATGAATTTCATTTTTCTTCAATGTCTATCAAACTTTTATCATACTTTTTAAAAAAACAAATATATTCTGTATTTTCATACAGCTGTAATGGCATCATTTTAGTACTATTTTATACATATTTATTTCTCATGTATGAAAATAAGATTAATTTTATTTTCATAAAGAATAAAAAGAAGCTAAATGATCAAGTCCTCTTTCTAAGCTTTGTATTAATTTTAATAATTTGGCTATAAATCTGTAGAGCTTTTGGATTTTCTTGTAACCAATCATCAGTATAACTATTTTATCTTTTCAATCACATATACTTGTTATTTTCTCTTTCACTCAACACTGGCAAATTTCCTGTTCCGGATTGAATAGAAACAGTGATAATTAAGATCTTTATCATGCTCCTGATTTTAGCAAGGCATGCACCTAGCCTATTATCATTATTCATGAGATTTCTGTGGGATTTTGGTAGATTATCTAATATTAAGGGGGTTCCTTCTATTCTCTGTGTAAATTTCATGTGATTTTTGAAAATCAGTTTCCCATTTGTCATTTTTTATGTTCAACTGGGACTACTGTTTTATCAACTCGTTGTGATCTGTTTTAATTTGTGAACTGTTTTTATTTCTAAAAGTTCTCCTGTTATATTTGTGAATTTGTTTGCTTTAATCTATCTGGTCTGTTGACAATATTTCTTTCTTCAGAATTTTTAAGTTTCATCTTTTAGTCTACTGGATATTTTACACATAGTCACAGCCTGTTGATGATATATTTCAAATAGAATAGGACTGAGAGCATAAGTTTATGATTTTATTTTTCCCTTCTCATTTTCTCATTATTGTGTTTTATTTCCTTCTGTGTACATCTAAAATCATATGTATATAAAAGACATATATACATAAACAAATATACGTGTATATATATGTACATATTTAATTGAACTTAATCTGGAGCACTTTTGAGGGCCAAAATTGCTTCTTTCATCCAAGGAGCATTTGAATTTGTGTTTGCCAGAGCTAGAGGCCTGCTATTCTCCTGGGAGCTATATAGTTCCTTTCAGTGTTCTTGGTTTAAGGCAAGTATTTTAGGCTTAGCCTCCAAACATTTTCTGTATCTATAGTTTAGTTGCTTAGTCATAACTACCTACATGGGGACCGTGGTCCCTTCTCTGTTTTTTTTTTTTTTCAAGTTTCTTGTTCTATTATCAGCCAAGTGGTTTTGTTGTTGTTGTTGTTGTTTTTATGCCTTTGAAGATTTCTGTTATTTTCATTAAGTCCAAAAATATATTAAAAGCCATATTTGCTTTAATTATTCCAAAAGTATTAAGTTGCATTTAATTGGTACACAAGTGGCCAATTAGGTCTGTCAGGTAAATGTTCAATAGAATACTTAGACTTATTGCATTTTATTCTAATACATGTAAAATGCATTAATTAGGAAATTCAATGCCAATTACCACCTTTCACTGAACAGAAATGACAAAATGCAAATATCTTTTCTAAAGGTAGCATAGTTAATTATCATTTCTACATCTGAAACTACATCATATTAGAAAACAATTTGTTTCTGGGAACAGAATATGGCTCACTATATTTCTTTTCACTCTGTTCAAGTTTATTTTTTGTGCCACAAACTAACTCATTGAGTTTTTTTTGGAAAATTCCTAATCTGTGCACTATTATTTATTCTGCATTTTATATCACAAGACAAAATTTTAAATGGCTCATGAATCAAGTAAACCTAATCGATTAAAACTTCACTCATATTTGTAAGTATGATTAGGCAATGAACATTCTATAAACACATCATTTTGCACTGCTTGGGTTCATTTAAGGCATCTCAGTGAGATTTATAAATGCACATTGATATTTGATTATTGTGGCACTTTGCTAATACATTATCTGATAAGATAAAAAGGTAAAGTTCATACAAAGAGAAAGCAATTTAATTTCACAAAGGAAACTTCCTAGTCTTAATTCACTGGGCATACCATGCAGCAGCTAAATTTTGAGCAGTATTTCATGATGAGCAATGTTAAGAAAGTGGAGAAAGCGTGCGGAGAAACAGCAACATTATTTATAGACTTATACATGTTTCCTAATTTCTCTACCTGAGAGTATTCAAAGTGGCTAAATGTGAGAACCAGAATATACATAAGTAACAAGAGACAGTGATTTCAGCACTGTAGATATAATCAATGGGGAAGAACAAGATAGAAGAGCATCTGAACAAAGTATCTGCTTTCTCCTTTAGGCACTGTTCCTCATATCCAATTTGTAACTGCTCTATCTTCCTGATAGGTTGCTCTCTATCACTGTCCAAGCCTCTAAGGATTAATTCCACCAAATGATCTGTTTCCTTATAGTCCCCACTTGTCTTCTTACTGCTCTCAGCTCTGCCTCTAACTCTATCTTTTACCTGGTGACTGCCTGTGGCTCTAAGACTGCATTCACTGGACAAGACACTGCTGCTAGGACATCGCTTCAAAACCCCTTTTCATATCCTTATCAGTGAATTGTCCAGAATTCCAGTGACACAGGGATTATGACTACATAGTACACTTGACTGAAAGCTTAGGGATGACAGAGGACCTTTCAATATGGAAAGACGAAATCTGAAACTGAACGAAAACATAAAAACATGCAGTTTTGATAGTACAAGGAAAAGTACATACACACACAATGCTTACTTGATTGATTCAATATGAATCCTCTCATTTTTCCAACTGTCTAGGGAAAATTTCCAAACTCCTTTTGAAAAGCCCTCTTCATTACTGACAGGCAGTTATTTCACCTCCTTCCTTCCTGACATCATGACAATTCAAAAACAAAAATAACTTTTGAGAAAGAAGAATGATTCAGTTAACAATGAAACTGTGGGGAACCTATAAATATGTTTAAACTAAATTTTGATCGGTCCTGAGCTACTTTGCCAGGGTAGATATGCTTTTTCTTTCTACTGAACATTTTCTAGTAAATAAATTTTAGAATACGCACACACACACACACACACACACACACACACACACACACACCCCTCTTAAGAAGCAATAATGTTAATAAGAGCCAGTATGTTTAATTACAGACCAATAAAATATTTAGTTTTTGGTTAAATTTGACTTCAGATATTCCTAATCTGAAGTTAATAGCATGTTCTCTTTTCTCTCTCTCTTTTTTTAAAGCTCAAAGGGCACTCCATTCCAAATAAAGTGGTCACCAGTTATATAATATTTCACCAAAACCAAAGAACTCTCTACTTGATCATCTTCAACAAGAGTTTTATCTTAGTTCCCTGCATCAATGTCTGGAAGTATAAAGCAGACACAATATAAATTCTCAAATATGAGCATAATCTACAGCTTGTAGAAAATATAGATTTTTAAAAATATAGATAAAATCCCCTGGAATCTCCCATCCTCTGGGTGAACATACTGTGATTCCAGTTATGTATGAATTACTGATAATACTTAAAAGTGCCTATAATCTTGTGGAATTGAAACCAATATAAGTCATAATTTCCAATGAATGTACTGTTGGGTTAGTGGGATGTGACAGGAAGTAGTGTGTTAATAACTCGTGGTTCTCATTTCTTCATAGTTTTATCAAGTTCCAAGGTAGCTTGAGTGATCACAATAGAAGGTGTTTGTATAAGGCCTTGGATTTAATATTCCCCGGCCATTAACCATATTTTTATACCCTGCTTATTGCCAGGAGGTTTAATTCAGAATTAATACAAATCTTTTGTTCCTATAGGAAAAGTAAATTGAAATACACATTCCTTGGTTGGGATAGGTGAGGTATATCTGCTTGAGTATAAAGAACCACACATTCAAAAAGGTTATGACGACTAATGCCCCATTAGAAAGAAAACATATATTAGATTTCATAGTGTCAGCTGTTTATATCCTTTCCCCATGTGCTCTGCAAATCAAATTGTATCAGACATCCACAGATGAGTTAAACGTTTATGTGGTTTATTCACATAAGGCTGAACTAGATGGATTTTCTGTTTTTAAATGAAAGTGTTCTGGAACATTCTGAATGACATTTGGGGCACTAGTGTGACCATGAGCATGGTTTTCTAATTAATTTTCCTGCCAGTAGACATAAACCAACCGAGAGTAATTTAGCCTTGGTCAACACAAATCAAAGAGAGAAAACTGGAAATTATCCAAATTATCTGAATTAAATTTGTAGAACTAGAATTTAACCTTCAAAGATTTCTCCATTGTTTTATCTATAGAGAACGTGAACTTGATGATTCAACACTAATAATTGAACTTGCTAGTGGTTAAAAAACAGCTGATAAACTCTTCAGCTATGTGATCAAGTAAATCAATATTTTAAATATTTAAGACCCACATTAGATTTTTTAATCTTGGTTTATCCAATGTTTTAAAATTCACATAGATTCAATTTCCAGACTCGTTGCTGTTCCTCTTAGTATTATACTTTTTATAGTAGAGCTGGTGAGGATTTCTTTCTTTTTTAGAGACAGCATCTTGCTCTGTTGCCCAGTTGATGAGATTACAGCTTCCCGCAGCCTCAAGCTCCTGTGCTCAAAGTCATCCTCCCACCTTACCTTCCTGAGTAGCCGGGACTACAGGAGTAGTTTTTAAGACAAGTTTATTATTATTATTATTTCTTGATAAAATATGAGAGTTTTATTTCACGAAGACTTGTCACACACTGCTAGATTTATTTGCCCCTGCAAAATAAGTTGACCCCAAGAGCACTTTAATGAATCCTGATGGGTGATCCCTGTCAGCTACATGTTGAATTCAGTACATCTGTCACATAGAGTTTATTAAGGAAAAGCAAATACATTGAAATTGGTATAATATTTTCAAAAATATATCTAAGCTACATTGTATGTATATTTTCAGGCCAGCAATGGAGCTTGATTTAATAGAAAAAAAATTTTATGGTCCATTCTGATGTTTAGTTTATAGCCTCTATATCTTGTTTGCCAAAAGAATAAAAAATCTGCTTTATATAATCAACAAAAATAACAAGCATTTACATGGTTGAGCAAACTGGGAGATGGTTAATTGTAATCTGCTTAACAGTTACAATTAAGAAATTATAAAACTAGTGAAATATTCATCTCAGAAAAACTGTTTGGATCATGAAACTTGCAAATGTGTATGCTCTTTCTTTAAAAGGTCAGAAATTCATCACATGAAGAGCAGACATAATAGTCAATGTGAATAATAGGGAAAGTAAAAGCAAACGATAAAGTCAAAGTAAATTGTAATTCAAATATTAGAGATTAAATTGGATTCTATTAAGAAGCAAATTATATGTTTGACATAAATGTCAAACTACACAGGTCAATAATTAATGTTTATATTCTTATAGTTGCAAAAATACTTTGTAAAACTTTATGAATCTCCATTCTTAATATTATAACAGAGGCAGAGTGAAAATAGTCAAAGCCTCTTAAAGGCTTATTGAAAAATACTGAATTATGTAAAAACAGAGTTTAAAATTAGCTAAAGGGCTTGCTTTCACCAATGATTATTTACTTCATGTCTTCATTCTTTATATTAATACAGCATCTTAAGGTCCTACGTTTAGCAGATCTTACATTGTTCCTTACCCTATTTTTTTTTCTGGTAAAATACCAAGCTTACAGTGTGTAATACATCCTTCTTTAACAAAGGAATGCATTTTCTTCATAAACCCATGCAGAGGTTGATGCTATCATAAAAAGAGACAATTGCTGCTCCTTTAAAATTTTAAAGTAGATATAAATGCAAATAATGGCAGTCACATAACTATTGTTAGATAAATATGGCAAATTTAAATAAAAGCATTTTATTTCCCATGTTAGACATTTGGGTATCAACAGTTGTGTGTGATCAGAACTTTGAAATGACTTTGTTGCCCCCTCAAGTCTATATCACCCTGCTTAAAATTCAAGTGATTTTAAACTTTCATTTAGTAAGAAGCATTTAGAACCTTCTTGGAACCACTTTTTCTGTCCCTGTTATGTAATTTATAACAGCGATGGTCTCCCTAATGCGTGATTGGCTTGTGGGGAAATTGTCATTTAATTTTAGTTTGATAATATAGACCCTAACTGCCAAGAAATCCATTTTCTTTTAAGACCTTATCCTGCTTTCCCTCAACAACTGAATATATTGAGGCACAGTGTAATTGTTTTAATACTGTATTTATAGTACAAAGAGAGTTACTGAGTGTCATCTGTATAGTCATCATTTAGGGATTCCAGTGGTTCTATGTTGTTTTCCATGTGGTCTATTGCAGATGAAAGGTATTGCCTATAAAGGCAATACACTACTCAGGCACTATGTAAGAGAGCCAGTACTTTTCCAACTATTTTGTGAGCTCCCCCCAGGGAAAGTCCACATGAGAGCTTACACTCTGTGATCAAGGACAAAAATTAGGAATTAAAACATCTGATCCTCAAACGGCACCAGCTTCACTTAAAAAATGATTCATAAATACTTAAAACCTCAGCAAAAAGAATTATCATTGTTTGTCTACTTACTTTTGGTATTCTATATGTATTATTTATGTTGTACAATAATAAATGATATGATTGGCATACAAGATTCACATGTTTATAATGTATTATTTGATTACTTTGACTTATGTGTATACTCATGAAACTATTAGCACAGTCAAGATAATAAACCTATCTATAATACACATAAGTTTTCTTGTGCCCTTTCTAATCACCACCCCTGGCCTTTATCCACTCTCCTCTTCCACAAGCAAGAACTGATCTACTTTCTGTTATAATAAATTACATTTTCTATAATTTTATGTGAATTAATGCATATAGTATGCACTTTTTAAACCTATAGCTTGTAGGTGTGATGCAGTGGCGCACGCCTGTAATCCCAGAACTTTGGGAGGCCAAGGCGGGCAGATCATCTGAGGTCGGGAGTTTGAGACCAGCCTGACAAACATGAAAAAACCCTGTTTCTACTAAAAATCCAAAAAATCGTCAGGCGTGGTGGTGCATGCCTGTAATCCCAGCTACTTGGGAAGCTGAGGCAAGAGAATCGCTTGAACACTGGAGGTGGAGGTTGTGGTGAGCCAGATCATGCCAGTGCACTCCAGCCTGGGCAGCAAGCAACGAGAGCGAAACCCCGTCTCAGGAAAAAAAAAAAAAATACATATATGTATATGTGTATGTATACATACGCATATATCACATATATGTGTATATATGCATGTATATATATGCACATATACATATATGCATATGTATACACATATATGTATGTATACATACACATATATGTATGTATATATTTACACATAAACATATATGTATGTGCATGTATATATACACATATATATGTATGTATATATAGAGAATTTGTTTTCTCAGCAAAATTATATTTGTTTTATTCATGTAGCATACATCAATAGTTTTTGTTTGTAATAATGACTTTATTGAAATAATTTATATGCTATAAAATTTACCCTTTTACAGTATTCAGTTCACTGTTTTATAGTACATTCACGGGGTTGGGCAAGCGTCAGCACTATCTGGATTGAGAATATTTTCAGCACTTCCAAAAGAAACTTCATATCCATTAGTAGTCATTTCCCAACAGACCCTGAAAATCAATAATCTACTTTTTATATCTATAGTTTTATATATTTTGGACATTTGATAGGAACTGATTGATTCATACAATATGTGGCCTTTTGTGAACTCATTTACTTTTATTGCTAAGTAGTATTTCACTGTATCAACAAACCACAGATTGTTTATCCATTCATCTGCTGATGTACATTTGGGTTTATTCTGCTTCAGATAAAGATACTGTGAACATATGCTTTCCTTTCTATTGAGTAAATGCTGTTCAGTGAGATGGTAGGGTTATAGATTAAGTATACATTAAACATTCTGAAAAAATTCCAAATTGTTTTATAAAGTAGTTGTACAATTACACATTCATATCAGCAGTGTATGAGAGTTCTAGTTATTCTATTTACTAATTAACACTTAGTATGGATATTCACTTTAATTTTAGCCATTCCAACATGTATATGGTAGCATCTGATTGCAGTTTTAATTCATATTTTTCTAATGACTAATAAAGCTGATCATCTTTTCATTCATTTACTTGCTATCCATATACCATCTATAGTAAAGTATTTATTTAAATCTTTTACCCTCTTTAAAATTGAATTCTTATTATTTATTTTAAAAATTGTTTAAATATTCTTCCTATAATTGTCTAAGTATATTTACAACAAAGGCAGTTTAATGTCTTTCTATTCTTTTGGATATTTGATTTTTAAACATGAACAACAAAGAGAGGTCAAAATTTTATATGAAAGTTGCAAACTATTTATTTTGCAACTTTAATCATCCAGGAGCAAAATATTTGGAGAAGATACTCTTTGCTGGAGAAAAAAAATCACACTGAATAAATACCTGTCCTAACAGAGGTATCTGGGTTCACTATATAGCCGACTTCCCTTGCCGTACATTGTTTGATAGTTTCCAGATCAATTCTGATCCTAAGCAGATGGCAGTTCTCTTATTCTCAATTTTTGCTTTACTTAGCTGTTTCATCAATTCCAGCATATGCAGCAGTTTCAGTGTATGTGAGATTGAGGTGTCTATGGCAAGTTACCCTGGGTGACCACAGACTCATTAGTTATGATGTTCCTTTTATTTCCCTGACTCCGTTATTTATTCTTCTGATTTGCTCTACATCCAATAGTCATAATTATTCTTTAAATAAAATGTAATCTTTTTCTTCCTCTATTTAAAGCTCACCCACCAGTGTGTGGTACATATGTAGTCCCAGATATTTGAGAGGCTGAGATGGGAGAAGTGCTTGAACCCAGAGTTTGAGAACAGCCTGGACAAAATAGTGAGACTCCATGTCAGAAAACAAAACACTAAAAGCTCAACCACAGTTTTTCTCTGAGTATAAGCGAAAGTTCTACTGTACCTTCTGTTAAAGTGAACTAAATATGGCCTGAGAAGGACTCCGTACTTCTGTATTTGAGTCCTGTGGATGAACTGTAACTTAGCTTAATAGGCAGACGAGATTGAAAACCTATTTTGGGAGTATTTGCCTGTAACAATAGCTGAGCCTTGGCCAATCCCAGCAGCCATTCTTCAACCACTCATAGACTGCTGACTGTTCAAACTTGTTCAAATAAAGCAAACGCCAACCTGTAACCAGTCCAGCTGTTTCTGTACCTCCCGTTACTTTTTTTGTCTGTAAATTCGTTCTTATCACGAAGCACCCCTGGAGTTTCTGTTAATCTGCTGCAGTTCTGGAGGCTGCCTGATTTGCAACATTTCTTCTTTTTTACTCAGTTAAACTCCTTCAAATTTAATTTGTCTGAAGTTTTATTTTCGCACTTATGAGCCTTACCTCATTTGCATCACTACTGTTCGGCTTCCCTCCCCACCACTATTGCCAACTTTCTGATGGCCTCTCTTACTATTCTCTTTCTCTGCTGAAAATATTTCCTCTCAGTTATCCACAGGGCTTGTCCCCTGTTCCCTGCAAGTTATGCTCAAGGGACTGTCTGCTCTATAAGAAAATAGGCCCCCAGTCCTGCTGTCATTACACTGTCCATCCTATCTCTCATATCCTCCCTTATTTTCTTCCATTGCCCTAATTTATGACCACATGACATCTTTATATGATGTTTATTGTTTATTGTTGCTTCCACCTCTAACATCAGAGAACAGAAGCTTCATATCAGCATGGGAATTGTTGTTTTTATATATTCATCCCTACTCCCAGGAGAATGGTTGGTGCACAGTAGGTACTCAAAGTCTTTTGACTGAGTACCTGGAGCACAGTGGCGTGATCTGGGCTCACTGCAACCTCTACCTCTCAGGTTCAAGCGATTCTCTTGCGTCAGCCTCCTGAGTAGTTGGGGTTACAGGCGTGTGCCACCATGCCCAGCTAATTTTTGTACTTTAGGAGAGATGGGGTTTTGCCACATTTACCAGGCTAGTCTCGAACTCCTGACCTCAGGTGTTCAAATTTAATTTGTCTGAAGTTTTCTTCTGAAGTTTTCTCAGACAAATTAAATTTGAACACCTGAGGTCAGGAGTTCGAGGAGGGGGTGGTGTGCTTGCTATGTTTGAGAATGATAAGGAGCCCAGGGTGGTGGGCGAAGAAGAAAAGAAAGAGAATGGTCAAAGAGGCCATCAGGAAGTTGGCAATAGCGGTGGGGAGGGAAGCTGAACAGCAATGGTGCAAATGACGTAGGGCTTATAAGTGTGAAAAGAAAACTTCACGGGGGTACTCAGTCTTTTGACTGAGACCTCTCTTTTGTAACACTTTCCTTGCCAACATCTCAGTTGTGTACCTTTATTATAGCTTCCTTGAATGGCTCTGATATCACATTCAACTCTTGCAAATGTTTCCTTAGGTGAGCAGGCTGTTAAACTTAACTGTGCTAAAGTCTTGACTGAAATGGACCTATGAGCCTGGACCACAGTACTATTGCCTACTTTTATCACTCACTGCTTAGAAGATGGTGCACCACTACATAAAGAACAAATGGTGCTGGTGTTGTGGCTCACTTTGGGAAGCTGAGGCGGGCGGATCACCTGAGGTCAGGAGTTCGAGACCAGCCTGGTCAACATGGCAAAACCTCATCTCTACTAAAAGTACAAAAATTAGCCAGGCACGGTGGCACGCACCTATAATCCCAGCTACTCAGGAGGCTAAGGCAAGATCATTGCTTGAACCTGAGAGGTAGAGGTTGCAGTGAACCCAGATTATGCCACTGCACTCCAGCCTGGGCGACAAGAGCGAGACTCCATCTCAAAACAAACAAACAAACAAACAAAAAAAAAAAAACAAAAAAAGAACAAATGGAAGTGGTAATATTTTACAAACAATGTAAAACATTGTTTTTTTAGGTTTTCAGACTTTTAATGGATTATAACATCCACATTTTTTTGGTCACCAAAGACGATGGTAGTGTCTTAAAACAATAAGAAAATAAAAATATATTACTTAAAAATAAAAAAAAATAAAACTAGCATCAGTTTTCTTAAAAACAACAACAGAAGCCAGTGTCCTATATTTACAATACTCATCAAAAGTAACATCATGTACTTCTAGTTAACTATCATTTTTTAGTGAGTGTGAAAGAAAGACATTTTGGACAAAGACTCAGAATTGCCACTGAGAGACCAAGTGAAAGAACTAAAAGTTGATGTACTTCATTCAGAATGAGGGAGTAAAACATATGATACTAAAAGGAAAAAAAAAGCCGGTCAACAATTGTATATTTCGAAACAACAATATCCTGCTTTCCATTTGACAAATATGACAATTTTGTTTACACAGTCTTTATCTTCTTTTTGTATTTTTTTTTTACTTCTGTTATATCTTTCATTGTTTAAAACATAACTAAACTCCCTTGAGTTGTTCAGTTATGTGAAACACTTTCTGATTATCGGGCCTGCTGATTTTTCTCTACTTGTAGTGCCATCAGGGAGCATGAGCAAGAGCAGAGATGTAAAAGAAAAACTTGGGTTGAGTGATGCTACCAGAGAGACATGTTTCAGCAAAAGGTAATAATCAACTCTACTCAATGAGAAGACTAGTGAGGTGAGGATAGAAATACACACCACAGAGTTAGCAGCATTAAATTTGTTGGTGACCTTCACAGGTGAAGACAGTGAAACAAAAGTTGGAATGGAATATGTGGAAGACTGGGGTGAGCTAGTAGAATCACTTAAATATATGGATTTGGTTCTCATTACTTTTCAGACCCTATTAAGTGGAGAGTAGAGGAAATTTTAAAATGAAGTCCACAAGGACAAAGAGTATGAAACAGCAGTCAAGAGATGGCAAAGAGTTTTGAAGACAGATGTTGGCTTAGAGAATGGTGGCCATGGATAAAATGGAAACCTCAGTGTCTTCAGGGGTGATGACCAGAAGACCCATGATTAGTCACCTTGGAGAACTGGCAAAATTTAGACCTTAGGTGCAACATGGACCTCAAATAAACAAAAAGGACAGAAAAAGATGATCTAGTTGAAAGGAGGCATACTAGGCAGTTGAGTTCCACTATCCCTCTCTGCAGCAACATGACCTTTTCCTAACAGTCTGTAGGTTAGGTTTACCACTAAACGGTTTCTCAAACACCTGGAAGCAATGCTTTTAGATCAGAGTCTAGAGGTGAGAAGAGCTGGCTAGTACAAGATCACCATTTTGCCTCACTCAGGGTATCCAAATGCTAAACCACAACTATAACAAAATCTTTTGCCATATGTCTACATGCTGTAATCTTTGCCATATCCAGTAAGCTAGAGTTGTGGGAATGTGTGTGTGTGTGTGTGTGTGTGTGTGTGTGTGTGTGTCTGTGCGTGTACTTACCGTTCAAGGTAAAAATAATATGTTTATATTTTGGAAATTATTTCATGATTATTAGTGTTTTTGGTAACTTTAAAAGTAAACTTCCAAGTTTATTTCCCAGTAAAGTGGGAAGAATGTTATGTTCTGAATTCAAACAGATCTGGGTTCAAATTCTTTGATACCAAATCTCCTTTAGATTTACTTTCTTCACCCATAAAAATGGGGTAGAAACTTCTAACACATAGAGATGTTGGAAGATGTGATAATGTACTACATTGAAAGTGTCTGCTGTGTACTGGACACTGAATGACTATCAACTTCCTCTCTGCTCTGTGACCTTACTGAGGTACCTCACTGTAGCCCATGACTAAGTCTATAGAAGAATTATATCCAATGGCATTTGATGAGTTACAAATACAAATTTAGGACAACAATGTTATAATTTCTAGTCTTAAATTTTTATATAAGTAATTAATTTCTCCTTTTATAAAATAAATACTATAATTGCAAATAAAAATGTTTTTATAATGTTATCTTTGTATTTATGGTTATGCGATGCTATGAAGAATAGGATAAATATATCTTGTTTATATACTCGGCATTTAAGCACTCAAAAATAAGTGTAAAACTCTTGGATAATAAAACATAGGTAAAACACTACAGCAGTCCTTAAATAGTTTCCTAAAGGAACTTCACACATCTTGTTTATTCTCTGCTGTCATTTATTCAAGAAAGCTAAATATCCTTACAAATATTAAAGTCTTTCATCACCTGCCATAAGAACAATGTACTAAATATTTATGTTGCCAACGGCTTCTTTTTAAAGCCACCTGTAAATTGTTTCATCCATTTATATTGCATTTCTTTCTCTGAAAATGATACTTTTGCTTCTCTTCAGCATTCATGATAAGTTAGGTAATAATGGAAATAGTTTTACTCCAGTAATGGTGAAATGGAAACTGCAGACTTTTCATGTCATGACTGCAGTCTAGGGTTAAAGAATGTTTGCACATTTGATGAATTATCTTTCTCTACAACTAAATGTGTGTCTTAATTCTGAATACAGACCTTAGGCAATTATTAATCTTCAGTAGCAGAAAAACCTAAACCCAATCTTTTTATATTACCTCATTATTCCTGTTCATAAATGAAAATTTAATTTCTGCTATGCTGCTTAGTGCAGTCAACTGTTATATTATTAATTATAGAACTGCTGCTAATGCCTAGGAATGATATTTTAATAAGGTTTAATCTCTTTTCCACATTCTAGTGTCTTTCATAATTATGTCTCAGTTTTTCTCCTTGCTTTTATTTTATTTGCAAACAAACCCAGTAGTGCAAACTATAATTCTGAGTTGGCTGGTGTTTCTGAGGCAGGCATATCACTCATAATCCAGGCTCTGTGAATTTGTTCAGAAAAACGGGGGCAACGAAAGACAACTTAATTTTAAATACTGGCTGCAATATGAAACCACATCTTGCTTTAAGATTTAGTTTTTCCACAATTGCCAAGGGGTGATTTATACATGTGGCAATCATTCATGGAGGCTTTTTAGCTGGAAATGGTTTTGTGTGTATTACAAGTAACATAATTTTTATTTTCAGATATGCTTTAAGGCAGTTGGGAATTTTCCAAAAGGAAAGTGTGTAGATTGTGGTCATGTATGTATGGCAGAAAGAAGGTGAAAATTGAGCTACATTCATGTGCTAAATAATGATGGTTCAGTTAACGATGGAACAAACATGCAACAGTGGTCCCATCAGATTCTAATGGAGCTGAAAAATTCCTATCCCTTAGTGACAGGGTCACCATCATCGTCTCCTAGCACAAGGCATTACTCAGGTGATAATGATGATGTTGCTATTAAGAAACCTACTGTGCTGCCAGCCATATAAAAATAGCACATGCAATTGTGCATCATGCTTGACGATGATAAATTACTATGTTACTTATTTATGTATTTACTATACATATTTTGTACGATACATACAAATACACTATATATTTTATCATTATTTTAAAGTGTATTCCTCCTACTTATTAACAAAAAAAGTTAACTGCAAAACAGCCTCATGTAGGTCCTTCATGAAGTTTTCCAGAAGAAGGCTTGGTTATCACAGGAGCTGATGGCTCTGTGCAAGTTACTTCCTCTGAAGGCCTTTCAATGGGACAAGATGTGGAGGTGGAAGACAGTGATATTGGTGATCCTAACTCTGTATAGGCCTAGGCTAATGTCAGCTAATCTCCTGGTAAACCCCTGGTGTAAGGCTAATTAAACATTTCTGTCTTTGTTTTCAACAGAAAAGTTTACAAAGTTAAAAAAAATTATATATATATAATTTTATATATGTTATATAAATATATAAATATGTATGTTATATATATGTTATATAAATATATAAATATATATGTTATATATATATATAACAGATTAAAGCTTATAGAATAAACAAGAATAAACATACAAAGAAAGGAAATATTTTGTACAGTTGTACAACGTGTTTATGTTTAAATCTATATTAGCTATGGTTCTCTAGGAAAAAAGGACTAATAGGAGAGACTTATATATGAAGGGGAGTTTATTAAGAAAATTGACTCACATGATCACAAAGTGAGGTTCCACAATAGGCCACCTGCAAGCTGAGGAGCCAGGAAGCCAGTCTGAGCCCCCAAATCTCAAAAGTAGGGAAGCCGACACCACAGCCTCCAGGTCAAAGAGCCTCTGCAAACCCCTGGTGTAAATCCAAGAGTCCAAAAGGTGAAGAGCTTGGAGTCCAATGTTTGAGGGCAAGAAGCATCCAGCACAGGAAAAGATGGAGGTCAGAAGACTCAGTCAATCTAGTCCTTCCACATTCCTCTGCCTGCTTTTATCCTAGCTGTGCTGACAACCTGTTAGATCATGCCCACTCAGATAGAGGGTGGGTCTGCCTCTCCTAGTCCACTGACTCAAATGTTAATCTTCTTCAGCAACACCCTCACAGACACACCCAGGAACAATACTTTATATTCTTCAATCCAATCAAGTTGACAGTATTAACCATCACATAAGCTAAGTATTATTATACAAGAGCCAAAAAGTTAAAAATAATTAAAAGCTTATACAGTAAAAATGTTATAGGAAGGCAAAGTTAGTTATTATTAAAGGAAGAAATTTTAAGAAATAAACTTAGTGTAGCCTAAGTGTTCAGTGATTATAAAGTCTACAACAGGGTACATCACTGTCCTCAGCCTTTGCGTTCACTCACCACTCATTTACTGATTCACTCACAGCAACTTTCAGTCCTCAAAGCTCCCTCCATGGTAAGTGATCTAAAAGATGGTGTACCATTTGTTACCTTTGACACTATATTTTTACTGTACCTGCTCTATGTTTAGATATGGTTAGGTACAAAAATTATTACCATTGTTTTATAATTGCCTCCAATATTCAGTACAGTAACATGCTGTGCAGGTTGGTGGGCTAGGAGTAATAGGCTATAACATATAGTCATATATGTAGTAGGCTATACCATCTAGGTTTGTGTAAGTACATTGTGATGTTTGCATAATGAGGAAATACCCTAATGACACATTTCTCGAATCTATCCATGTCATTAAGCAATGTATGATTGTATTGCATTCCTATGCATTTGACAGCTTGTTTCTATCAAAGGAGTTGCCAACATCCTTAGGAGAGCTGTGCTGTTTTCTTCTATTAAATAGAGGGACAGAGGTCTAAGTTGCTTTGATGAGTGTGTCTTCTTTATGATCCAGAATCCATACTATTCATTTAATTATCTTATCTTACCTCCATGGTGATCTCTCCATTTTTCTTTTGTTTCTAGCACATTTTAACCTCACTTTAGTATATTTGTATAATTGCTGCATTTATATCTTCAAGTCTTGAGTGATAACCTTAATAATAGTCTTAGTTTCAATGTGTTAGGAGGACCAGGTCATTTAACGCTTTAAAAATTTGTTTTATTGTGCATGAAACTGGTAAAACACAATAGGAAGTGAGAAGTCTAATCTATGGGCCAAATTCAAGAGGGAGACCGAGTGACAAAGATCTGTTTTCCTTGTTACTCAGATATTTACTGAGTGTTCCACATGTTTTGGTTGTTGATAAGGTAGTAGGAATTTGGCCAAATGGGAAAATGCTTAAAAAAGAAAACATCACTCAATCATTTTTGCAACATATTAAGTATAGTAGGAGAATAATGGAATGTATGGGACCATCAGAGATAGCTCTTGTGTTCAGGGGTTAAGAAGATTGTGTACGAAAGTGTGTAATTAAAATTTAGGTAACCTAGAGATGAAACTTTGGGAATCACAAAAATTTAAGAAAAAGAATGAAAAGGAATTCTTTAGAGAGATTGGAAGTGTAAAGGAGTGAATGGAATCAAGACCCAAACAAAAGAAAGTCACACAGAGAGTAATGTTTAATAACACAACCTGTTGGAGGGAAGGCAAGTTCTGTGAAAAAGGAGACAGTCTGCATGGGTTTGGCAACTTCTAAAACTGAATGCGGCACCTTTTTTTGGTGCGAGGTACCAGATTGTAAATCTTTTAGGTCTTGCAGATCACATGGTCTCTGTTGCAACTACTCAACTCTGTCATTGTAGGGCATGAGCAGTCACAGAGAATACGTAGATGAATGAGCGTGGCTGTGCACCAGTAAAACTTTTTATACAAAAACAAGTAATGGCTCAAATTTGGACTGTGCTCCATAGTTGCCAACTATGTGAGAAAACTAAGGTAAGAGATTAAAGTTAGTTGTTTGGGACTTACAAGACCCATAAGTGACCAAAGCAAAATGACACTTGCTCTAAGTTTCTTTTTACTACACCATGCTGCCCCTACAGGAGTAAACTGCAAAGGCCAGTTAGGACCAGAGCAATTTGAACTTAAGCTTCTCATTGAGTAATGGTTCCCACATATATTCAATCTTCTCTTCATGAGCTCATTTGTTTTTACGCAAAGGCTTGCTTACATGAGTCTCACAGCTAGCCCTGACAACAATGGAAACAATAGTTTCTTACAGCATATATTGCACATCATCTATCCTCTAAAATATTGCCCCTCAAAAGGTGAGAAAGAATTTGACAGTCTTCCCCTAGGCATTTCTTTTAAAAATGCAAACACTTCTGTAAGGCAAAGTAGGTTAGCATTAATAATTAATTTGAATTAATACCAGATATTTTTAAAACAATACTGGAAACTTTTGTGATAAGGAGACACTAAAAGAAGCAGAAATCAAGGGAAAGAACAATGGAGAAAAACATCTTCAATTTGCTATACGCCTCTGAAATCATTAGAAAGTAAAAGTAAATATCTCAACCATTAAATATACATGCCAACATACAATTTTTATACTGTAGTCTTTCAAATTATATTAACATTTGCTACCAATAAAAAAGAAACCAGAGGTGTTCTAAAAGTTGCATTATTTTCAGATATTAAAAATGAAGAAAATAAGATTTCTGAAATATAAGTTGAATATGATGGGTTTCATGTGGGTCTTTGATATATATATACATCTATCTTCATTTCAATTTTAATATGACCTACTTCAACAACATTAGCTAAAGTCACATTTTCCATGTGTAATAAAAGTTCCCATTTTATCAAAAATAAGTCATAATAAAAGTTTAATAAATTCATTTATGGTTGTATTTAATATAGACGTGTTAGTATAAGAATTAATAAATGACTGACTGAATGAATTATTTAATCATCATCTTCAGAAGGTCTTACGGTGCAGTTTTATTTTTCTATGAAAATCAAACCCAGAGACAAATAATTGTATTTCCTATATGGGGAAAAAGTAATGAGCTGCTGGTCAGAGGAGACACTTTGGCAATGATGATGGAACATTACAGATCAGCAGGGATCCTCAGGCGGGTTTCACCACATAGCATCTTCTGGATTGAAAGCAGCAGGAGAATCCTATTCCACATCATTTTCTAAATCATTTCTCTTCTTGAGCAGAATGACTATAAACTGTGAAGGAAAATTGAAGTCATAGCAGACTTTTGAAAAGAGGAGAATATGACATGAACACACACAGAAATAAATGGGCCAAAGTAAATTTTAAAATAATGAAAGTAAAATTTAAAATAATGAAATATCTTTTAAGGTTTTAAAAAATATATATACCATTTATAGTGGTGTTTTTAATTACTTAGAAGTTTAGGCTCATTATTTTAGGCTTAATATTTTAAACTTTATTAGTGTTACATTTTTATATCTTTTCTAGTGCAGGAGGAAAGCATGTCATAATTTTAGAAAAAAATATAAAGAAAACTGCCTGCTGGATTTTAACAAAGATTTTTTGGTGATTCATTACTTATTTCACATATAAAAATATTCTGATTCCTCAGAGGGTCAAACAAATCAGTGTGTTCAGCTTGCCACTGAGTCATTTTCATCAGAAACCTGAGCTTTTTTTTATATAAGATACAAAAATAAATATTTTCTTTGAATGCACATGATTTGCAGGTGTATGCCCTCCTTCCCACTCTATTGTCCTCTGACCGAACAAGGATAAAAAGGTGGAACTGGCTTAAGGCATTAACAAAGTTTTAAAGGCTGGGAACAAAAGTGATGAGAAAGAGTATGCTGGATAAGCAAACCTGAACCATATTGTTCAGAACAAAGCCCTGTACCCTAAGCCTGTTTTGAATGTGTACTATATTGTATGCATGGGGATGAATAAAATCTATAGAAGAAGAAGGAGAAATCATATTTTGCACAAATTAATTAAAATCGTTGAGGAGCCTACACTGTTATTTTAGGGTCTGATCTAAAATATTACCAAAGCATTAATATGGAAAACAAATTCTTGAAAGTGGAAGAAACAGTATGCTGCTTCTTTACTTCCAATGAGTACCTGGATTGGTGCCACATAGAGTTTAATCTTTCTTAAAAGTGGTAAAAAAAAAAAAAAATCAAGTATCAAAGTTTTTGTCAGATTATCAATCTTATCTGCTTTTCTTAATGCCAGTGTTTAATCAGATTAGTTCAAGTCTTCCCAAATCCTATTTATTGCCATCTAATTGGCTGGCAATGCATTAATAAATGTAAAGTGCTTAAAACCAAGTCTGGCCTGTAGTAAGAACTCAATAAATGTAAACAACAAATATATTTTCGTTATTATTATTACTTCTTAGTCGAGTCTCTGCATGAAGAGTCTGAGTATCTAAGGACTGAAGAAGCAATGTGAAGTCTGTTTCATCCTGCCTCCTTCACAGATGAAACTAAAGTCCCTTATACAAGTAATGTTCACAAAAATTCAAAGGTAGCGCCACTCTACTTTAACTAGAAAATAAGCAAATAGCAATTAGAGAAAATATGAAACAGTTACATGTGAGAAAAGTTAATTATAAGTTAATTAAAAACCTGAAGATGTTGCCAAAATGTATTTTGCATGATTTAAGATGAAGCCTTTAAAAAGAGGGAAAATGTCTGATAACTTATCAACTGCTATACTTAATCCTGTTATTTCAGGCATGATAATTGCATGGTTAGCAGCTATTAGGTGTTCATGAGCTGTAGCTGTTGTAGCTGATTCTTTCTCAACAAAGCAAATTTAATTCAGTGTCAAGAAAAATACTGCAAATCAACTATGTCATATGAACAAAGTAAATATGAGAATAAATGAGTAGAAAATAATTCATAAACACATGAGAGCCTCTATTTAAAGAATAAAATTTCTCACATTGGTTGGTTATGATACTACATTGAATAGTTGTAAATATCTGTAATGACATAAATAATCAATATGGTACTTTTGGTAAGTGTTATCAGTGTAAATGGATATGTCAGATGTTGTAAACAATCACTAGGAAACTAATTGAACAGTATTATATTCATTTGTTATTGCCAAAAAAATTTTCGTGTGTAATTGAAGCCAAGCTTTCTTGCTAATTCCTGCCTTAGGTATATTGTTTATTAGAACAAATGTGATTGAGTTTCACATCAACATGTGAGCTTTATTTTTTACTCTCAATAAAGAAGTAGATTTAGTTGACATTTTCATAAAACATTTTTAAGTCAAAACATAAATTCTTACCGAAAATAATTGGTATGTTTTTCTTCCCCCAGCCTGTCAAGTAAGAACCTTTTGGTGGCTTGGTTAATTATGTATCTATATTTTTGCCTTTGAAATCTCAGTTCAAAACACATTTTATGTAAATACTTCTATCAATTGACTTTATATGTTAACTATTTTTCTACTGATAATTATGGGCAAAATTAAATGCCACAACACAAACCAGGTAATTTATATTGAAAAACAATCTAATGATGGACAATTTATTTATGGCTTTGCCTTTTAATTCCTTTATCTTTTCAAAACACGTATAAACTCAAATGTTCTCTAAAGAGTGAGGTTGCTGGACATGAATGGCCCATCAGATAATCCTGACCATTTCAAAACCACCTCAGGAAAAGTTCCTTGAGTAAATCAGTGGGTAAATTGAGAAGAAAAAGCCACAATTAACTTGGAGAAGAAAAATGTAAAACATAAAAACTAATTGTTATAGCTGAGAATTTGTAAAGTTCTCATCTAGAAAATACACTTAAATTATCTGTTTTGTTACAGAGGAAGAGTGAAACTAAAAAAGAGAACATTTTTTATTTCTTATAAAATATGAGTGTAGATTTTTGTTCTTACTGTAAAAACAATGTATACCAAATGCAGGAAAAAATATTGAAAAGCACAATACTCATGTTTTATAATCTTAATACCCAGAAATAAAAATAGTAATATTTGTAAATTTTCTATTTCTATCAGCCTTTTTATATGACCCATCATCTATATATGTTCTATCGGTAACATCTAATAGCTGTCAGTATAACAAGTAGCAACTACAGTTACCAAATTGTCCTTTGCAAGGAATCTTAAGTCGCATAATTACATTTGGATGACCATACATTAGGGTGATACTGAGGCGATTCCTGTGTAGATAGTGGTTGAACAAAATAATATCTAAGACTCTTTTTTAAGTACCAAGATTCCACGTACTAAGGATGCATGTATGCGGAACCACAATGAAACCTTCCTAAGATGGAGAAAAATAAGCATATAAAAAAGTGCGAACAGGTTTTTGACAATATTAATTATCTCTTTCTTTGTGGCTTCTTTTATCATGTTGGTTGGTTATCAGCTCGAAAGTCAAAGCAGATGTCATCTCCCAACCTACTACTCTGATGTCATTTTCTCAGTTCGTTTTCTGTTGTCTATAAAACAATACTTGAAACTGGATAATTTATTTTTTCCATTTGAAAATTGTGCTTATTATCTTTATGTGGTTAGGTTTTTGGGGAACAGGTGGTGTTTGATTACTTGAATAGGTCCTTTAATGGTGATTTCTGAGATTTCGTTACACCCACTCAAGCAGTGTACACTGTACCCAATGTGTAATCTTTGATCCCTCACCCCCTCCCACCTTTTCCCTTGAGTCTCCAAAGTCCATTGTATCATTCTTATGCCTTTGTATCCTCATAGCTTAGTTTCCACTTATGAGTGAGAACGTAACAATGTTTAGTTTTCCATTCCTGAGATACTTCACTTAAAATAATGGTCTCCAATTCCATCCAGGTTGCTGTGAATCTGAATGCCATTATTTCACTTCTTTATATATATATATATATATAGATAGATATAGATATGTGTCTGTGTGTATATATATACATATATAAATATGTATGTATATATATATACACAGACACATATATATGTGTATATGTATACACATATATATGTATATATATGTGTATATATATACACACACATATGTATATATATACACACACATATATGTATATATGGTCTCCAATTCCATCCAGGTTGCTGTAAATGTGAATGCCATTATTTCATATTTTTATATATATGCACATATATATATATATTTGTACATATGTATATATTTGTGCATATATATATATACATGAAATCTATCTATCATCTATCTATCTATCATCTATCTCACAATTCTTTATCCATTAGTTGATTGATGGGCATTTGGACTGCCCATTTACATTTTTCTTTCTTATTTATTTATTATACTTTATGTTCTGGGGTATATGCGCAGATTGTGCAGGTTTGTTACTTAGGTATACATGTGCCATGGTAGTGGTTTGCTGCATCCATCACCCCATCATCTACATTAGGTATTTCTCCTAATGCTATCCCTCCCCAATCCCCCCACCCCCTGCTATTCCTCCCCTAGCCCCTCACCCCCCAGGCCCCAGTGTGTGATGTTCCCCTCCCTGCGTCCATGTGTTCTTATTGTTCAACACCCACTTATAAGTGAGAACATGCGGTGTTTGGTTTTATGTTCTTGTGTCAGTTTCTGAGAATGATGGTTTCTAGTTTCATCCATGTCCCTGCAAAGGACATGAATTCATCTTTTTTTTAATCGGTGCATAGTATTCCACTGTGGAAGACAGTGTGGCGATTCCTCAAGGAACTAGAAATAGAAATACCATTTGACCCAGCAATCCCATTACTGGGTATATACCCAAAGGATTATAAATCATCCTATTATAAAGATGCATGCATATGTATGTTTATTGTGGCATTGTTCACAATAGCAAAGACATGGAACCAACCCAAATGCCCATCAATGATACACTGGATAAAGAAAATGTGGCACATATATACCATCTACAGGTTTTCAAATAGTGAATTGTGCTTCTATAAGTATGCATGCTCAAGTATCTTTTCTGTGTAATGACTTCATTTCCTTTCAGTAGATACCCGGTAATAGGATTGCTGGATCAAATGATAGCTCTACTTTTAGTTCTTTAAGAGACCTTGACACTGTTTTCCATAGTGGTTGTACTAGTTTACATTCCCACCAGCAGTGTAGAAGTGTTCTCTTTTCACTGAATCTATGCCAGCATCTATTATTTTTTGATTTTTTTATAATGACCATTTTTATGGGAGTAAAGCAGTATTGCATTGTAGTTTTGATTTTTATTTCCCTGATTATAAGTGATGTTGAGCATTTTATCATGTTTGTTGGTCATTTGTATATCTTATTTTGAGAATTGTTTATTCATATCCTTAGCCCACATTTTGATGAGATTGTTGGTTTTTTTCTTGCTAATTTGTGTGAGTTCCTCGTAGATTCTGGATATTAGTCCTTTGTTGGATGTACAGATTGCAAAGATTTTCCCACTCTGTGGGTCGTTTGTTCACTCTGCCAATTGTTTCCAAAAAGCAGAAGGTTTTTAGTTTAATTAAGACCAATCTATTTATCTTTGTTTATTCTGCATTTGCTTTTGGGTCTTGATCATGAAGTTATTTTTAAAAAGTATTAATTTCTTACAGTTATGAATGCTGAGAAGTACAAGGTCAAGTCGCAGCATTTGGCGAGGGCCTTCTCCCTGGTTGGCACTCTACAGAGTCCTGAAGTGGTGCAGGATATCACATGGCAAGAGGTTAGAGCGTGTTAACATGCTAGCTCAGGTCTCTTTTTCTTCTTATAAAGCTATCCGTTTCCCTCCAATGACAACCCATGAGTTCATTAATTCATGTTTTTTTTTTTAATTAATCCATTCATAAGGGCAGAGCCTTGATGATCCAATTATCTCTTAAAGGCTCCATCTTTTAATACTGCCACATTGGGGCTTAAGTTTCCAACACATGAAATTCAGAGGACGCGTTCAAATCGTAGCACTTATGATCTCAGGACATTCCTCCATAACTAATGCTATAAAAGTGTACCTTGTTTACTTCACAGTCCAATGGTCAAGAAACCCTCTCAGGTTTTCTTCCTCCAAGGAGTGACTGAGTGACCCAGTGCCTCTCCATCCTGAGGCTCTATTGTCCTGAAGCCTTCAGCTTCCAGACACAGAGAATGAAGAAAATAAGATAGGGGAGGATCACAGGAGACCTTTCAGAAGTTGGGCCTGGAAATCATGCTCTTCACTTTTTACCCATAGTCTTTGGATAACTTACTTAATTACATGGCCCCAAGATAATACCAAGAGAAACCTGAAAAAGGAACTTTGCCATGAGCTCAAGAAATGGAAATTGAGACTATTTGAATCTAATTATATAAACATATTCAAAATATACTCAAAAGTTTAAATATATTTATTTATTTAATCAACATTTGTTAAGCATATTTTATGTCAAGGCTTATGATAAGTTCTGTATGTAAAGTATTGATAAAGCTCAGCCTCTATAATTAATATTCACATTAAATTGATTTATCTCTAGACTCAACTGTCTTTTGAATGTTGTTTCATCCTTTTGTTATAGAGCTATGATTACTCAGGTTAGTCAATAAATAATTTTATGTGTAATTTTAATTTTTACATAAAAAATAACACCACAAAGCCTTACAAATAAAAAAACCACACACAGTCTCTGATCTTTAGAATTCACAGAATAGTATGTGAAGCAAACATCTAAGCTGATACTGACAATGGATTGAGGCAAGTGAAAAGGTAGAGATAGGTACAAGGTTGTAAAGAGCCCAGAGAAAACATAGGAGTCTTAAGGGTAGAAGGAATTCACGAGGGCGTAGAGTGGTGAGCTAAGTGAGACAGGAGCTGGAGGTAGACAGGATGGAGAGAAGGGGATAATTGCTTTGTCCTGCATATAAGGTCAAACCTGTATTGTATGTGGTTCAGGATCTCTTTAGGGTCAAAGATTCCCTTATTACAAAGGATAGAAAATGGCTTACTAGATGTGAGATAACTGGAAAGCAGTTCTGGTAGAAATTAGTTGGGTGAAGTGGACCAACTCTGGACCCTCTATCCCACCCCCATCGATCCATTTCATCAGTGATTCTCTGTCATCAGCTTTTCCTGATCTATTGTTTTCCTTCTACTCGCAGTTCAACATATTCAAGTTTCCTTCATTAAGAAAAAATTAAAAGTGAGAGTTTTCAAAAAATAGAACGTAACCTAATGCTACCTCAATGTCAGAGCCTTCAGTGATTTTCTCTTCCTCGAGATAAAGCCCAGTGTATCTTAGTAACTTAGTCTTAGTCAGTTAGGGATGTTATAACAAAGTACCATAGCAGACCTTCATTTATGAATGACAGATGTTTATTTCTCACAGTTTGGAAGGCTGGGAAGTCCAAAATCAAGGCACTGGCAGACTCCGTGTATGATGAGGGCCCTCTTCTGGGTTGCAGGCCGTTGACTTCTTGTTGTTTCTTCACTTGGTCGAAAGATTGCTCTCTAGCCTCTCCTTATATAGGCACTAACCCCAGTCATGAGGGCTCCACCATCGTGTCTAATTACCTCCTCAAAACCCCACCTCCAAACACGGCCACACTGGGAGTTCACATTCCAATGTATGAATTTTGGAGACATAAACGCTCAGTACACTGCATCCAGTGTGTGGCTTGAGAGCTCTTCAGATGTGGTGCCAGCATGCCTCAGCATTTCCACACTCTGTGTTTCATCCGTTCTGAATGACTTTCATTCCTCTGTGTGCCACACTGCCTCCGGGCTTTTACCCATGTCACCTCCTGTGTCTGGAATTCACTACAGGGAATTTTCTCCTGATTGACGTTTTACACATTCCTCCCATCTCTGCTTAGAGGACACTTCTAAAACACCTTATCTAACTCTTCACAAACTGGGTCATGCACTTTTTCTCAGGTACTTACCTCATCAAAGGATACAGAGAGAACGTTAGCATCCTAAGAATAGACTTTGACATACGATAGTGCCAATGATTTCTCACTGCTTTCGTTTGTAACCATGTCTTGTCTGTATTTGCCTGTTCTCTCTTCTAAATGGATTTTGAAAATTACTCTGTCAAGTTTAAAGAAGATTTCTAGTGGAAGTTTGATTGGAATGGTGCTAAACCTATACATAGATTTGAGTAGAATTTGCATCTGAAAAATATGTTGTTTATTCAGCAAAATAGTTTATTGCTCCATGTAATGAAGTAGTCTTTTTGTTTTTTTTTTTACTGTTATTTGAAGACAAAGAAGAAATATGCATCTAACTATTACATATGCGCACACATCTATACGTATGTGTGTGTGCATATATATGTGTGTGTGTCTCTATGTATGTGTGTGTATATATATATTTGAATTTATCCTGATTTCTATTTAATTGTCTGTATTTGTTACCAGGCCAATTTTAGTGAGTGCAAATATGTATCTATATTATTGCCTCTAGTATTCTTAGTATCTATTATAATAAGTGACACATAGTTTTCTACATGAAATATTTATAATAAATAAAGGAGGTAGAAAGGAAAGAGGGAACTTAGGAAGGAGGAAGGAAGTAAGGAAGGGAGAGAGGGATGGAAGGAAGGAGAAAGGGAGGGAGGGAAGAAAAGCAGGAAGAAATTCTGTCAGGTTTTTATTTACTTTACATTGAAACTACTCATTAACTTGGAAAGAACTTTTTTATTGTTTAATCTAATAACATGGCCTGTATGTCTGTTTAGTTTTCCTTTATATCTATCTACACAGTTTTACAATTTTATTCATAAATATCTAAACCTTGAGTTTAGCTGGGTTAAACTTTTCTAGCTTCTTAAGTATTTTTAGATGGTTCTCAAGGCTTTTAGTTGTAAAATTAACTCTGCATAGTAAGAGTAAATGAGTCATCCTTGGATGGAGACTATTCAATGTGAAGGAATGTCAATTTTTACTTTGCTGTTGCCAAGGCACAGAGGAGTCTCGGGTCCTAGAGAAGTTAATAGATAGAGAAGAGCTGCCATATGTGATGGGTGGTGGTTGTCTGAGGGAAGGGTGGCTGAGAGGCTGAATATGGAACTCTGTGATGGATATAGCTGGGAATTGAGGAATATATGATACTTAGTGATACATTTTTCTGTGTTTAGTCGATCTGGGCTGATCCAACAAAATACCATAGACAGGGTGGCTTGAACAATAAACATTTATTTCTTACAGTTATGGAGGCCATAAATCAAGATATCAGCAGGTTTGCTGTCTGTGAGGGCCCACTCCTTGCTTCATAGATAACTGTCTTCTCATTGTGTCCTCACATGGGGAAAAGGACAAGGCAACTCTTTGGAGGTTCTTTTAGAAGCTACTAGTCCCATTCACGCTCATGACCTAATCATCTCCCAAACGCCTCATCTCCATATACCATCACACTGGGGATTAGGTGATTTTTTTTTCTCTTTTCTTTTATTTTTGAGATGGAGTCTTGCTCTGTTGCCAGGCTGGAGTGCAGTGGCGTGATCTTGGCTAATTGCAATCTCCATCTCCCGGGTTCAAGCTATTCTCCTGCCTCAGCCTCCCAAATAGCTGGGACTAAAGTTGCACACCAACCACCCCTGGCTAATTTTTTGTATTTCAGTAGAGACGGAGTTTACCATGTTGGCCAGGATGGTCTCCATCTCCTGACCTCTTGATCCATCTGGGTCTACCTCCCAAAGTGCTGGTATTACAGGCATAAGCCACCATGCCCCACCAGGGATTAGGTTTTAACATATGAATTTTGGAGATATGCAGATAGTCAGTCAGTCTAAAGCAGTCTTCAATAACATCAGATAACCACAGAGTTCTTGTATTGGTGCCAGTTTGCCAAATGAGCAAGTCATTAGGAAAAAGAAATCTGTAGAAAACGCAGATATAAATTCTGTTTATTCAAATTAGAGTGTAGCTTATTAATTTGTATCATTTTCCTATAGCCTTTGCTTCAAACTTGTACAAATGAAAGTTTACTTATAGTGATCACTCTAATGAAAGAATGAAAATTATATAATGTAAATAATTATTTCTTTTGCCATCTACAATCTATATTTTAAGATACAGTGGCCAATAATGTTGGCTTGAGAAGAGCCTACTTTTGTATATTTCAATAATAATCTGCTAGATTATCTTCTGATGTAAATGACATGCAATTTAATTATTTTTCTCTCTCATTTGTAATCTATAAGATTTTTAATGGTGAAGATAAGTTTTTTAATAATAAAGTTTATAAATCTCTAAGATTTTTAAGTCAATAAAAATGAGATTTAAAACATATTTCTAGAAAAATGAGGAAGAACTTAACTCTTGATGAATTAAGTTTCCACTTTAGAGCTATACACTGTATTGTAGTAATCTAGTAACCTGGACACAGGTGATAGCTTGGTTTAAATGGGATAACCTGAGACGGATTTAGGAGGTAAAATCTGAAGGACATGGGTGTGAATGGTAATGGATAAGTCTCAAGTTTTTGACTCAGATATCTAGATAGGTGGTGTGATCCATTCTTGTGATAAGAAATAATGGATGAGAAGATGCTTAATTACATTTTTAAAGGCTTGCGGTCTCTTTTTCTGAAGCATGACATAAAAAAGCTAAATTCTAATCTAGCAAAGGCCAATCTTTTAAAAAAGTAATATAAAGCTTCTACATGATGTAATTTAAAGTATATCATATATTTAATTTAATTTTGTTGACAAGAGCAAGATGTGGAGTTAGTCTGAATATTTTCTTCCTGGGTTCTGTATGTGTGTGCATTTATATACATAAGAGCTATGATAAGATGGCTCTTCCTTTTAGAACTGGCTTAAAAGATATCTGTTTTTATTTGTTTCATTTTACATCTTTCACTGTCAATACCCTACATTTCTTATGTGAAGGTAGAAGTCTGATGAGTGAACAAACTATTATTTTTAGGACAGTGAAGTGGAATCAAAATTTTTGGTGGAAAGCTATGGACTGACTAGTTTAGAAAACATGCAATATTGCTGGTGTGATGCTTTCAGGAAGCTGCTATAGAAGAGCCCCTGCTGTCCTTCTCCACATTGGAACTAATTTAAATTCATAATGCCACCTGCTACCACTGCTTTTCTTTCTATGAATTGTAAGGAATAGATAGAGCATTTATCAGAGCTTGATAAATCCTAGCAACGAGTTTGTTGCTAAATTTTTGGGTGCTATGTTTTATAATTGAGAGTTTGTTTGGAGGTTCTAGCAGGGGACCACAGCTACTCCCATACCCTTGACCGAAAACAGGTCCTCCTCTGTCAGGGATAGTCATCCTCTTCAACAGAGCTCGCAGCTTGGGAGGGACACACAAGGAGTGGTGACGGAGGAAGGGGACACCAGCCTAGCCAGTCAGGTCAGCAGAATCAACCCTGGCGATCAGTGGGGTGAGGGATGTACCAGCCAGAAAACCCTCACATCCATATTTTTTATTATTGAATAAAAAGACCTTTCAACTTCTATAGCCATACAATCTGAAGAATGGTGTATATATGTATATATTTATATGTGGTATATATTTATCAATATAAGCATATGTAAAAAAACATATTTATTACATGAGGACTTGAGAACTAAATTCTATGGTAGAGTAACATACATTTTAGTTCTCCCTTAACACTCCTTATATCAAGCATGGAGTGAGAAAAGAAATTACTCTCTATTATACCATTCAAGATCTCAAAAACGTCACTGTACAACTCTTACTTCTGAAGTTCAATGACAAAATATAAACACATTACAGTTGAGTTAGAACAATTATAATGAAAGCAACTGAATTTTCATCTTTAGATTTTGCCATGGAATGAAACGTAGTGTTATAAAATAAAAAGGAATTCCAAGTAAGTAGTGCTGATTAGATTACTTTAGCTGATTAGTGTATATAAAATGGTGTCATGATTTTGTTGTCATTTAGCATTGATATATTTTTCCATATGTTTTCAAGTGAACAATGTGATAAGATGACAACTCTTTAATTAACTTAGGACATGACTGCCTCATCTATCTAATGCTTACTATAACTTCTACGTTAATGTGGTTGCTTGTATACAAAAGCTTGTTAACCTGGCATTTTTCAGATATGTTGACAGGAGGAAATTAAAAATAAATTTTCTAAAGGTTAGTTAATTACAGATAATAAAATTTATTATGCAAATATGGAAATGATTTAATTTTTCAATAAGTCATGCTGAGGCTGTAAATTAAACTTCACCTTTTATTTACACTGTTAAATTGCCAAACTGAAGATTATCCAATTATAAGAAATTTTAAGTTTCTAAGTGTTTTTAATCTCTTTCGTTGGAATAAATCTAGGGATCTAAGTTTGGTCTTTTGAGGCACCCTTTAAGGCTTTGAATCAATGATACATTGTATTTCTATCCTGAAATTTAGCATGTTAGAAAATCTGAGGGTTTTACTAAAACATTCAGCCCACAAAGTTTGTTTATTTTATCTAAAAATATGGTTCAATATAATTAGTTTTATTTTATCTTACAGTGTAGGTGACAGAAGACAAATTTAGCTGTGGGATATATATTAACCATGTGCTGGGATCATTTATTATACTTACGTTTCTTTTCCTCCTTCCAGCTAGAATCATGGTTTATTTTTTTTTATTTCTTCCTTTCCTCTTCTTTTTTTTCACATCTGTCTTCTCTCTCTCCTCTAATAGTTCCAAAGGAGAATAAAAATGACATTATAAAACACAACAACTCATATAGAGAATTTTAGACCAAAAATTTACAAGGATGAAAAGAATAGCAATTATACAGAAAGTGTAATATCACATAATTATTATGACCCAGTATTAAATTCAAATAGGAACTTTGTCGGAGACTTGCAGACACAATATACATACATTCACATGCACACAAGAAACTATAATGATGTATAGAATTCTTACTCTTTCAAAGATCCCTTTCAGGTCCCCCAATTAACTTATTCCCCTCCTATCACAGAGCCTGACCTTCCCCTGAACTTAAAATAATATTTATTTAATAATACCCACACTGCCTTTAGAGCTCAGCTCAGTCAGTTGTGTGTCTTTGTTATATATTCTTTTTCACATTTCTTTAATGGCATTTTTATAGTTTGTTAAAATGCACTTATTTTTTAATATTTCTTACCCCAACAGGTTGTAAGCTTGAAGGAGATAAAACTGATTTTACTTTATAGTTCATTTTTTATTCCTAGCACCTCTCACACTGCTAGGTACATCATAGATTCTCAATTAGTATTTATTTAATGAGTGAAATGTAAATGAATATATGATGCATTTCCTTCTAAGTTGGAGGTGGGAAAAACACATGTATGTAAAGTTATTCATAACAGCTGATTTGAAGAGCCATCCTTTTTCTTATAACTTTCTTATAAACTATGCTGAAAGCTAAAAATGCATAAAGTAAAAATATAATTTAATAAGGGGCTTCTTTCAAGAACCAAAACAGCCTTTCAGTGATCAAACTTAACAAAACTTGGATTACAGAGGACAATGAGTGGTCATCGCAATCAGTATATTTAATACCAACAGTCCAAAGCACAGTTAGATACTGTAGAGATAGATTTATTATTTTTATTTGTAAAGGGAAAACTCAGATATGATTACAAGCAATTTTGCATATCCTCATTTAGTTATCAATCCTGTGTAACCCGAATCTGTAATATTAGATACATCCAATGAACTGATGGGATAATTAGATGAAGGATTTCTTATAAAAAAACTTACCTGAAAATAACTCAAAATATTTCATGGGGCCAGGCGTGGTAGCCTACACCTGTAATTCTAGCACTTCGGGAGGCCGAGGGGGGTGGATCACCTGAGGTCAGAAGTTTAAGACCAGCCTATCCACCGTGGCAAAACCCCATCTCTACTGAAAATACAAAAATTAGCGTGGCATGGTGATGCATGCCTGTAATCTCAGCTACTCTGGTGGCTGAGGAAGGAGAATCACTTGAACCCAGGAGGCGGAGGTTGCAGTGAGTTGAGATTGCACCACTGCACACCAGCCTGGGCAATAGAGTGAGACCCCATCTCAAAAAAAAGCAAAAGAAAAACAATTTTCATGGATAAGTGAGCTACTATTACTTTGAAGTGGTTATGGTGAACTTATCCAATTTGTTCTAACATTTGTGGTACTTTTATAGAAGCACAAATTGAGTTTTCTTTAGGCCACCAAAACTTAAGCACTGGGCAACAAATTATAGGGAATATTTTTCTACCTTTTGGCCTGGCTTAGTTCCTCTAACTCAGATGGATCCCATAATGTTATCACTTAGATATCTATTTCCATGTTGTTGTTACTGTTTCTCAGTTAGTTCTTATGGGTAGAACTGAGAACAGTTCTCATAATTGGGGGAGGAATATGGTTGGCACCATGCTTTTGTTGTTGGGAGGAAGAAGTTCATTTAAAAAGCATTCGCTTTTGACTGCCTTCTCCCTCTCACTATTTCTTTTTCCCTTATTTTCAGTCATCTTCTTTACGTCCTTTCTGTTGTAGTCACCCTTCAGATACAAGATGGACTCCCACCCAAAATTTGGTTCTGATGTCAAAACTGACGAGATCACACACACCAAGAGGGTTTATTTATTACTCAGATAATGAAGATTTATGTGGCTGTCATGGGTTTCTCAAACTGCTCTGAAAATAGCTTAAGTAAGCTGGAAAAGCAGGGTGGCTTGGGGTTTTTACATGGTGAACAAGTACGAGGCAGAGTTGAGTGTTTCCTGATGTGGGCAAGCGCATGCACAGTTGAATCCCTTGCTGGCACCAAGGAGGAGGCACCCAGGCTTCTCATCAATTTTCTGAGAGGCAAGCCAGAAGAGGAAGAACAGGCAACTATAAAAAAATGGAGTCAGACTCTCTTCTATCCTTTAATTTTCCTCTGTGCCTCCAAGTTACCCTCTTTCCTTTCTTCTCTTCCTCCCGTCCTTTCTTCTTTTCTTGTACATGTCCTTTCTCTTTTTTCTGTCTGTCATACTTTTTCCCATTCCTATTCCTATGAAGAATTGTTCTTTATCTCTTAGATATCCGGTGAATTGGTAGAGAAAGCACAGCCTTTCTGAGAGTGCCATACAGAAGTTAACTTTTCCAAGGCAGCAAATTTTTGTGATTCTCAGAAATTGGCTTCAGTAGGATTTTTATTTTAATTTTTGAGCATCCTCAATAGACACTCAAAGGATATGCTATGTGCATAAAGAAACGAAGTCGATTTGCTGACTAGAACACACTGCTATCATCTGTTTCTGAATAACTGAATCCTATGACAAATTATAATCGTAATGAATAAAATATCACAACTAGGACGTTTTTTGATACATTAAAGGCAACATTTTTCACAGTGTTTTGGATTTTACCACATTCTAAAACAGGTATATGATTGTGTATCATAAAAATCAGAAGAGGATAAGAGGACCTAATATCAAAGGATCTAGTTATCAAAATTCAAGTGACTGTACAAGCTGGTCACACATATTACAGCTTTTTCAAAGCTAGGATTTTTCTTAGGGGTTAGAAACTGAGGGCTCTTTCTTCATCTCATAACTTTAACCATAAATATGTAGAGAAAACAAAAATGGTAACTTCTACATTTAAAAGATAGCCAGCTTTACTTTTGTTTATCCAAGCAATTCACTTTTGTTCCCACAATGTGGAATTTAACATTTAATAAAACAATTAACTAGGTAACGAGGCTGCAATTTCAAGTTCATGACTGATTCTTCACAGTCAGTCATTTTGTTATAAGGACTGAAGGTGAAAAGATTTTGCATTTTCCTATTGCACCTGGAGATGATGATGTTGTTTCCTATTTTCTGTGCTATTAACAGCTCTTGCATCTCTCTACTGCTCTTGTCTTTCTTTTTCAATATTCCTCTCTACATGACATTTATGCTAAGAAACCTCTCAGCCCTTTGATTAGCTTTTTATTGTTTTCAGCATACTTAAATTACATATTCACAAAACCTTATATATGCCCTCTTTTGATGTGTCAATCATTAACCTATGCATAATCCCATATACTTCTTTCATTACTATTATTTTTCTAATATATTCAGATACTGTTAAAAACATATTTTGCTGCTATTGTATTGAAGTAACCTCCTAGTGATTTTAGGATAAAGAGGAAAATTGGAGATAACTACTGTGTGTTTATTGAACCACAGGGATTATATTTGGTACTTTTGAATGTTACAACCTTTTGAAGAGCAACCTCAAGATTATTTTTTATACCTGATAAAACTATTCCTCAAAATGGATAAGTTATTTGAAAAAGTGATATAACTAATAAGTGCTGGGGTGTAGAATAATTTTAAAATAATGTTTATTAGGTTTCAGATACTTTTGTTAATTTATTTTTAAATCAAATTTTATTTAGATCCTGGCTTTGTCTCTATGCTTGTATTAGTCTGTTTTCATGCCACTGATAAAGGCATACCTGTGACTGGGTAATTTATATAAAAAAAAAGAGGTTTAATGGATTCACAGTTCCACATGGCTGTGGAGGCCTCACCATCATGGTGGAAGGCGAAAGGCATGTCTCACATGGCGGCAGACAAGAGAAGAGATCTTGTGCAAGGAAACTCCTGTTTTTAAAACCATCAGATCTCATGACACTTATTCACTACCACAAAAGCAGTAAGGGAAAGATCTGCTCTAATGATTCCATTACCTCCCACTGGTTCCCTTGTACAACACATGGGAATTATGGGAGTTACAATTCAAGATAAGATTTGGTGGGAACACAGCCAAACCATATTCTATCTCTTTCCATTATTTTTTGTGGTTACTCTGGGAATTAAAATATGTGCTCTTAATTTATCACAGTCTACTAAGATTTAATATTATGAAACTTTACATAAAATAGTATTATGCTTATATTTACTTCATCTTTTATGCTATATTTGTCATATATATTACATCTACTTACGTTATTAAACATAGAAAATAACATGTTTGTTATTTTAGACAGATGTGTTTTTTAATGTAAATCAGATAAAAATTAAAAGTATATTTACTGTTTCCAATGATCTTCATTTGTTCTGGCAGTTCTAAGGTTCCATCTGGTGTTATTATCCTTCAGTTTGAAGAACTGTCTTTCTTATAGCGCAGATCCAACAGCAACACATTTGTTGCTTTTGCTTATCTGTAAATATAGTAATTTTCCTTGAACATTTGAAATTTAATTTCCTGGGTACAGAATTGTAACTTTTCAATTTTGCTTCAGAACTGTAAAGATCTCAATCCATTGTCTTCTTGACTCCATTGTTTTTGTTAAGAAGTCATTGTTATTCATCATGTTGTTTCCTAGTAAGTAATGTATCATTCATTCTTTTCAGGATGCTTTAAACATTTTTCCTTACATTTAGAGTTTCGATCTAAATATAAAGTGACAATGTGTGTGCTCATGTATACTGTGTTTGTATTTATTACACTTGGGGATTTATTGAGCTTCTTAATTCACTGCCTTTGGAAAATATTAGACTATTATTTTTTCAAATAGTTCTGATGCTTTATTCTCTATAGCCTTCCCTTTGGAACTTCAATTACTTCTATATTAGGCCATGAGATATTGTTTATAAATCACTGTGGATTTTTAAAATCATTTTCTTTCTGTCCTTAAGGTCAGATAATTTCTACATATCTGTAACTAATGAAACAAAACATTTATTCTGTCATCTCTAATTTGCTGCTAAGACAATGATGTAAATTTTTTATTTTAGAGATTTTACCTTTAGTTCTAGAATTTTTATTTAATTCTGCTGAGATTTCTCACATCCTCATTCATTATTATCATTTTTCTCTTAAGTCCTGGGACTTAAATTTATAATATCTCTATGCTAAATATAGTTCTAGGTGATATCAAAATAGGTTTCTATTAACTATTTTTTTTTCTGAACTATAGGTAACATTTCCTTGTTTTTTCTATGTTTACTAATTTTTATTTTCTACTAACATTGAGATAATATGTTGTAGAAATTTTGATTTCTGCTTTCTTTCAGTAAAGAGCTGAAGAGTTTGTATTTGTTGTTGTTGCAGGCAGTTAACTTAGCTGGATTCATCTTATGAAACATACATTCTCTCAGGTGAGCAGAAGCTAAAATTTCCTTTAGTCTTCTACTCTTCCAGATGGTACTTTTAATTCAGCTGTATGGTATGCCCTCAGGCATGTATACTTCAGGGATTAGCCAGACATTTTCAGAAAACTAAAAGCCTTAAATTCTATCTACTGATTCTTCAGAAAAAAAATACTGCAGTTTTTTGCTTTAATTCTGTTTGTTCTACTCCATACATTTTGAGTAATGGCCTCAGACAAAAATCTGTATAAAGATAAATTGTACTAGTACTGTTCCATTCTTTCAGGGTTCAATTTCTTTCTAATTTCTAGTTGCTTTGGGCCACCATACATTAGTTCAGCTGATGGTTCATTGGATGCAAGCTACCTTGCCATACTTGGAAGAAGCCCACTCTTCACTGGCATTTACTTACCAATTTAGAATATATTTTTATGTCTATAAAATGTCATAGATTTCTGGTAAAATTTTACCAATTTATTGTCAAGGCCCTTTTATTGGTAGTTTATTTATAATCTTTTAAAATCAGCTATGACACTATATTTACACTTTCACATAATTTCACCCACAATGACTTTGTTAATGACAAGGATATTTTTGCCAATCTATCTCAATATACACTACAGAAGACAAATTGTATATCAAAAAAATGCATTATCCCCCTAAGAGGTATTAGTATCAAATTTAATTAATTTCAATTGATTTTATTTTTAGAATATTTAGATTTATGGAAAAAAATGAGATGATAGTATAGAGTTTCCAAACACCCACACTCAGTTTCCTCTATTATTAACATCTTTCACCATGATGGTACATTTTATATACATATATATACACACACCTATATCATATTATCTCACGGAGTTTCCAGCTTGTCAGTGTGGCATGCAGAATGCATCAGAACATATTCCCTCTGCTTGTAGTTTCTGGAAAAGATTGTGTAATATTAGTATCTTTTTTTTTTTTTTTCTTTAAATGTTTGGTGGACTTCATCTGTAAAATGCTCTGTGTCTGGCATTTTCTTCTTTAGAATTGTTTTGATTATTGATTCAATCTCTCTAGCTGCAGCAGTGGGAAGGGGTCGAGGGAGTGGGGGACATTGGTGGTGGCCGTGGAAGTGGCTGCAAGAGCAACAGTGTCAGTGGTGGGACCCCTTTGCCCCCCAGCATCCCCTGTGTCCTGTGTCCCCAGGGTAGCTGACTCTGCTGCCTGCCACCCTCTCACAGCCAGGCAGGATCCACTCCCATGCCTAAAGCCTCCACTGCTCTGGACCTGGCCTCACATCACTGCTCTCACCTGTTGACAGGGTTGGGAGGACATGGGGAAGGTGGACAGTCCCTGAAGCCCAACCCTGGGAGCTCTCTGGAGCCTGTCGCCCTAGAGACCCCATGATGCGGCTGGGCAAGTCTCCTGCTGGAGGGAGAGCAGGGTGGTCAGGCATGGAGGAGGGGCCAGAGAAGGGCCGAGTGAGGACCTGGAGCTCTCGCCCCAGGCTGCGAGGAGATGCAACTGGGGCTGTACATTCCATGGAGGTGGAGGGAGCTGGGGACAAGTGGGATCCCCACCCCTTCTCAGTTAGTGGGGCAGAAGCTCCCCATGGGGCAACTGCAGCCACTGGCTGCAGCTATGAACCCAGGCATCTCTGCAGTCTCGGGATGTGTAGGCCGCCTTCCTCTACCCCACAGGATTGGAAGTGACTGCTCCTGCTGCCTGGATTCTCCACGCTCTCAGTGCCCTCTGTGATCCTGGATCAAAGTCAGGGCTGAGCCTGGGCACTGTTGCAACTTGACCATGTTCACATACCTGGGGTAGTGCTGACACACCAGCCCACTCCCACCTCAGCCCTCTCCAGACTTTTGGTGCAGATAAGCATTGGAGGGAGGCGAAGGGGATCCTGAGGACATCCCGGCACTGACCTGCAGGAGCCCCTTGGCATGAATAGCCCAAATGCCATGACCAGTAGCAGGAGGCAGACAGGTTCCTGGGCAAAAGGGGGCTGGTCCCTGGTGAAGACCCACCTTCAAACTGGGGAGGACCTGAAGCCTAGGTGCTGGCCATTAGTCCCATGGTGGTGCTTTTATCTGGGTCTACTCATGGTTGCCCATGGACTAGTCAGCATGCACTTACCCTCTTTGCTGAGAGCTGAAGAGACCCCAGTATGACCTGACTGCCTGCAGAAAGGAGCTGTCGTCTCTGCTGAAAGCTGAGAACTCAAGGGATGACCAGCCTGCAGAGGGAGGTTTTGCACTCCAGAACCTCCTGTCTGCTAGGAGCTGAACACTCTTCAGGACACCCTGACTGTGGAAGGAGCTACCCACTGTGGTCTCCTCTGGGCTGTTCTGTTATTCAATAAAGCTCCACTTCATCTCGCTCACCCTCCACTTGGTTGCGTATTTCATTCTTCCTGGTCACAGGACAAGAACTCGGGACCTGCCAAATGGCAAAGCCAAAAGAGCTGTAACCCAAACAGGGCTGAAATATGCTTTGCTCACCACATTGTGGATGAAGAGAAAGAGAAAAGGGCTGCAGCCCTTTGGGGACCCTGGACCTGGGACTTCCCCAAGCTCAGGTCTCCAAAGATGGAAACCTGTGGTTCCTGGCATTTACAAGCTTCCAGGTACCACTGCATTCCCTGGTGCCAACTGGGGAAGCTACTTCTGGTGCACCTGGTCCAGCCACAGCCTCACAGAGAACTGGCACCCATGCCAGAACTGGAGCTGCCCACCCATGGTAGCAGCCAGCATGTCTGACTGTGCACAGTGGCAGGACCCCACACTCGCTCACACACCCCCCACTGCTCCTCACTTGACTTGCCCTTGGCAAGCATAGGATCCCAGCTGATAGCATGAGCCAGGCACAGCATGCCAAGCTGAGTGGGTGGGGTGAGCACAATGGGCCGCAGCAAAACTTGGGCAAAGGCACCACTGGGCACAGAGGTTTCTGGCCAGCAAAGTAACACCCCAAAGCATAAGTCTATGAATATCCCCAAACATAAGTCTATTCAGATTATCGATTCCTTCTTGTAAGAGTTTGGGTGGATTGTGTCTTTCAAGGGGTCAGTCTATTTTATCTAAGTTACTGAATTTGTGGGCAGTTTTCTATTGTATTTTTTATTATCCTTTTGGTGTCCTTCGGATCCCTAGTGATGATGATTTATTTATGGTATGAGTAATTTGTATCTTCTCTCTTCATTCTTGGTTAGCCTAGGAGGTTTACCAGTTTCATTGATGAAACCTGCATTTGGTTTCATTGGTTCTTGTTTTCAGTATCATTGATTTTTGACTCTAATTTTTAAAATTCATTTTCTTCTGCTTGTTTTAGGCATAGCATGCTCCACTTGGCCTTGCGTCTTAAGATAGAAGGTTAGAATATTGATTTTAGATTTTTTATTTTCTAATATATGCATTTAATGTTATAAATGTTCCTCAAAGGAAAACTTTAAATTCATCCCACACATTTGAGAAGTTTTACTTCCATTCTCATTTAGTTCAAAATAATTTATCTTTGGATTTCATTAACCTATGTGCTATTTAATGTTATGCTTTTAATCTCCAAATGAATTTATATATTACAGCTATCTTTCTGTTGTTCTTTTAGTTTGATTTCATTATTGTCTGAGAACTCACCTTGCATGATGTTCACTCTTTTACATTTGTAATGCTGTATTTTTGCCCAGAATATGGTTTGTTAATGAATGTTTCAAGTGAACCTGAGAAGAATGTATATTCTGATGTTGTTGAATAGAATGCTCTATACATTCCAATTAAATCAAGCCACATAAAGTATATCCTTCCTGATTTTCTACCTTTCTAATCTGCAAATTTGAAAGAGGAATGCTGTATTACAGCTTGACAGATGTAATAAATTCTGGTGTTCTCTAGCACTATAGGAAGACTATAGTTAACAATAATATATTAAATAGTTTCAAATAGCTAGAAGGAGTCTATTGAATGTTCCTCACACAGAGAAATACTACATGTTTGAGACAATGGATATGCTAATTACCATGATGTGCTTATTGCACAAGAGGTATCAAAATATTGCTATGTACCCCATAAATATCTATAATTACTGTCTCAATTTGAGAAAAATAAGGAATGCTGATATTTTAAACTACAGTAGTAGATTTGTCTATTTCCTCTTTGAGTTCTAGCTATCTTTATTTATTATTTATTTACTTATTTATTTAGAGATGGAGTCTCACTCTGTCACCCAGGCTGGAGTGCGGTGGTGCAATCTCAGCTCACTTCAACCTCCACCTCATGGGTTCAAGGCCTTCCACGTAGCTGGGATTACAGGCATGCATCAGCATACCCAGATAATTTTTGTGTTTTGTAATTTTTGTATTTTTAGTAGAGATGAAGTTTCACCATGTTGGCCAGGCTGGTTTTAAATTCCTAACCTCAAGTGATCTACCCACCTTAGCCTCCCAAAAGTTCTACCATCTTTTACCTCCCGTATTTGGAAGATGTGTTGTAAGGTACATACATTTTAACAATTACTTTGTCTCTTTTACCAAAGAAATAAAGTTTCAGAGATTCAGTTGCAACTTATTCTAAATCATGTTTTTAAAAAGATGCTATTCAAAGATATAAAGTATAAATCAACAAATATTAATTATCTCCAGCATTAGCGCCATTACTCAGAGTTGGTGTGACAGAAGGCACCCTCTCTATTATTACATCTGTTTTCCAGGCTTGTTTGAAAAATAATTTAAGTGTTTTTTAAGTTTCGAATTTGGTATAAAATATTTTGTTTAACACACCGTTCCATTCAAAATATGAAATAGATAATGAGCAATTTTTCAAGAGGTATGAAGACTGGTGCTTTAAAGAAGTTGTTGGGCTGAATGTGGTGGCTCATGCCTGTAATCCCAGCACTTTGAGAGGTTGAGGCAGGTGGATCACGAGGTCAAGTGTTCAAGACCAGCCTGACCAACGTGGTGAAACCCTGTTTCTAGTAAGAATCCCAAAATTAGCTGAGTGTGGTGGTGCGCGTCTGTAATCCTACTCGGGAGGCTGACTAGGGGAATCACGGAGGTTGCAGTGAGCTGAGATGGTGCCACTGCGCTCCAACCTGAGTGACGGAGCAAGACTCCGTCTCAAAAAAAAAAAAAAAAGCTGTTATACACAATCATAACCCTTCCTATAACCTGTCGTTAGCCTAATACTATTTTTCATGGTGGTCAATGCTATTTGTCTACATAAAAGAAGGATGAGAAAAGGGAAGTGTATATAGGGGCTAAAATATTCAAAGTATTCACTACAGGTAAAGCAGGTAAGGTAACAGCTGTTCTTGACAAAGAATACAGATATGATATATTCTTTTGAGAATATTGTGTAAAAGAAGAATCATGTAAATATTCAAAAGGAAATAAAGCCTGAAGTAATCCTCAAACTATATGAGTAACAACACATTTTAAGCATGAAGGAGCAGATATAAAATAATAATCTATCTGCCTCCAATCTATCATTATATTTTTCAACATAACTTCCATAAAAGTGAAAAAAGTAGATTATGTTTTGTGGACTTTGATGTATGAGGTAATATAAGTATAATAAAAGAATCATATGAACCCATGTTTCTGGCTTATTGCTCATAAAATTGGCATCAAATGGTCATCAATAACTGATGAACAGATATAGATGTTCTTTGTTTACTATACCTCTTCAGGTGGTGGTAGTAGATTTATATTTGAAGTTTTTGCTCCCAATCTCCCTCATACCTAAGGATTTGTGCTCTTAGACTTTGGTTGTTTAATTTAATAGTAGTTTTCAAGCTGTTGCTTCAAAACGTAAGAACTGTCTAATTCACCTGGCCTCAAGATAATTTGTCATCTGCAGTACTTCTTTCAAAATAGTAGAAGAGACTAAAAGGATGCTATGCTATGGCTGACGTTAGTTTGAGTTAGGAAATATATACACAGTAGTGACTGCACAAAGAACAAAGGTAGATTTTATATGATACTAATGGGATTCATTTAGACACTTATTCAAATTTTTCATTCTAATGTTTTTTAATAGATTTTTTTTTATCCATAGGCCTTTTGTTTGTTCTGTTTCATTGGAAGTTCTGATTTCTCATAGTTTATTGTAGACCTTTCTATCCTTCAGATATACAAGTGTGTATGTGTGTCATATTTAATTGTATATAGATATAAATATATACATAATCATACACGATAAAATATATGTCAAAATTGCGTTTCTCTTTCAGAAAAACAAATAATCCCAGTAATGCTTTTCTGGTTATATTCATGAATCAAATCTTATTTAAATGCCAACGTGTTAGAGCCCCAGCATCCCACTCACATGTATTTTATGTTTGTAACTCACTTGTGTTCATGAAGATTGAGAAGTAGCAAGTGCTTATGTGATGCTGGTGTGCACGAGCTTTGGTAACTGCCTTACACATTCATCTTGTCGCACCTTCACTGCAGCTCTGCGGGGCAGCTTCTCCTACTGTTTTCACTTGAAAGATGACGAACTGTACGTAACACAGGGCGAATATCTAGTCTCAGAAAATACTCAGGTTGATTCTAGACACTCTGTCTCTCATTAAGTAAAATATAAGATGTGAAATTAAATTTATACCACTGATATCAAAAACTTTTCCACAAATGTTATTTTTTTCTCCGAACTGCTCTCAATTTCTCCCTGTTCTTATTTTACATTCCTAAAATATTCAATTTTTAAAATTTCATGTAAGCGTAGAGAATACAAAGAAAAATACTTAGTAGCACACTTAAAATTCGTATGTTACATAGCTTCAGTCTTAATATTAACACTATCAATGGTAAAATCACAAATTTTATTTTTGTATTATTTGTAGCATTACAAAAACAACTTCAATATTTTGTATTATGTGTTTGGTATTATCCTGCATTATTTTGGCTTTTGTTTTTAGCTAAGCCAACTTATTAGCATTAAGATTTTTTAATTAGCAAACTATATTCTTGATAGAATGGCTGAAAATTTTTCATTGACTATGCTATTAAATATTTTGTCATGCTTCTGATAGCACAAATACCATAAACCTAAAAATAGCTTAAGTTTTTTCACATGTTAAAATAAGAATAAAAATGAAGGGTATAAAGCAAACATTTTAGTTACAATAAATATCAAACTATGGCTTTTGGTTACTCTTGTATTCTTATGAAAGGAAAGAAACTGAGCAGGCCATCTAATAAACTTAATTATACCTGTCTGCTTATTATTATAACTCATGATTATCAGATAAAATGCATGGAGTAAAATGGCCACTTAATAGTTGTATAATGGCAGTTAGCTACCGTATACAAAATGAAATGTCTTTTATAAAGCTTCAGGGTCTTCTTAAATAGATGCATTAAACTAATAAGTATTGGCACAATAGAATTATCTACTTAGCAGATTTCTGGTGTGTTTTCTTAGCTAACTGTAACACATTTGAAACCATTTGACTTAGAGTTTTCTAAGAGTTAATAGCTTGCATTATTATCTGAATTATTTGAATATTTTTCTTATTTAGTATAGACTCTCCAGTATAAATCTGTCAGAATAGTTTATGCCTTGAAGCAAGAACTACTGTTTGTTTGATCCTTGAAATCTTATTCAAAGATTAAAAACTATAATTTGCATTTCAAGTGATCAGATAGCCGTTAACCTATCCAGTTAACGTATTTGAATAAGGAATCATTGATTAAACAGAAACGTTTGAATCACAAACGGAAGAGAAAATGATTGTCAGTCCTCATGCTTTTATTTGAAATTTTATTTTAAAACTTTTATTAAAAAAATATTTCGAAAGATGTCTCAGTGAATGGTAAGTGAAATTTCCTTTGCACCACACCCTGAAAATGAGATACGTCTATTATTTCTTGAAAATACTAAAGGACAATGTTACAGTTTTTTTGCCCCCTAAATTAAGTCACAATGAATGAAAAGTAATCTCCACTTATCTTTAACAGCTAGTCCAGTCCTTTTGTCTGGCTTACGGGATGTCTGAGGTTTAGATGCTATGTTACTCTTCTCAGGCTACCATAACAAAATAGCATAGTCTGGGAGATTTAAACAACAGAAATGTATTTTCTGATTGTTTTGGAAGGTTGAAGGTCAAGCTCGAGGACTGGCAGCCTTGGTTTCTGATGAGGTCTTTCTTTCTGGCTTGCTGATGGCCACCTTCTTACTGTGTCCTCAAAGAGTAGAGAAAGAGAAGAATCTCTTTTGTCTTCTCCTTATATGACTGCCAGTCCTATTGAAAGCCCCCAACCTTATGACTTTGTTTAGTCTTAATTATACAATTAACCCATAGATGCCCAAATTGCTGCTAAAGATTGAAAAAATGTAAATGATTATACAAGATCCCAGAAAAATGACAGTACTCCTGAAGTTTTAATATACTGATGAAGCCTCTGCATCTAGTTGTGGAGATTGTTAATTAGGTATCCTATAACTGACTGGTAACATATACTTGATAAATATTTTGCAAATAATGAGTTTCAGCAGCACAAGAGAAAAGCGCAAGATTATGGAGAAGCAGCAATGTAGAGAAGCTGTAGAGACCCCAGAGTTGATGGCTTCCTGGCTGGATCTCAGGTGGTCCACATACACTCAGCCTCACTGCTCATGATCATGCTTGTGAGTCATAGGACCTTGGCTGTGGTGTTGCTGAGGATGTCACAATTCCTCCCCCTTAATCTTTCTTAAAGCTAAGTACACTTGATGTCGGTTGAAGCCTACTGTGCCTTGTTAGTTTGAATGACAATGTAAATCTAAGACCTCTGCTTCTGCTTGAGCAGAGTGGGTGCTGCAACTGTTAACCATCTGAGACTATCCAAAGGGAAACATGGGAAATAAATATACTTGCCCTGTGTAATAAAGCAGAGGCTTATGATGTGATACAATTGTACAATGGAGGAAATAGGAAGGATGGTGAATTGTGGGGCTGAAAACTGAAGGATAGTAGAAATATTGGTAAGGAACAGTAGACCCTTGAGCCCTACTCCGACCCACACAGCCAGGCAACTTCCTTTTTTCGGTCCTCACTGTCACCCAGTCTCTGACCATGATTCTGTCTTTTGAGGAAATCAAATCAGTAAGAACTCCAACTGAGAAAAATAAGAGATCCTGGAAGTCCAAGGTGAGTTAGATGCTGAAAGTAAGTGAATTAAGTGAAAATTTGCATAAATACAATTGCAGAGAAAAATGTGTGAAATCCTCAAATTTGAGGACCTACAAATAAACTTTACTTGCCACAAGAGTATCTTCCAACAATGCCTAATAATTGACTATTTCTGCTCATGAACATAGATAAGGCTTGTTCTGATCTGTTGTATAGTAGTTACTTCATTCTTGAGCATGAATGGACCATATTCCCCAGATATTTGGTAAAATATTTGATAAAAAAGAGAAATCAGAATAACAAGTGGGTGAAGGATAGTTAAGAAGACAGTGATAATTTTTAGAGCAAAATATTTTTCTAAAAAAGAACTATAATTAATATTAAAACAAGAAGATATATCTATGAAACAAGAACAGGATGATACAAAACACAACAATGAGGGAACAAAAATAACTTTGAAACTAAAAAAGGACATCAGAAAAATAAATTGAGGAATAAAACAAAGATTCTTAATTGTACTATAATTGTGTCTGTTAGGTGGGCAAAAGATAAATAGGTGTGTGATAGAAAAGACAAGGTTAAAATATCAAAAAGATGAAAAAAAAATCTCCTCTGTACTTGTGCTCAAAAAGCTATTATAGGATGTGTTTCATCAAAATGAAAAAGTAAACCAAAATAGAGAAAGAAACTATTAAAAAAATGGCATTTAGCACAGGAAAACATGAAGGAGCAGTCCTAGATCAACCTTTCTGCAGTAGGCCAAGAGAACAACTATTTCAAATGGGAGAAACACAGCTTTGGAAAAAATCTTATAAAGAAGATAATGGAGAGTAGGGTGGGGGGCAGATAAAAAGAACTGAAAGATTATTTGCTCCATTTGACCATGTGGAATGTAGTATTGAAAGTTGTTTAAGCCCTCTAAGTTTGGATAGTCAATCAGTATTAGATATTGAAAAAAAAAAGACACAACTAAGCAAATGAAACAAGAATACCACCATTATCAATCTGAGAGGAAAAACAGTTTACAAAATGGAAGGATAATTATAAATATACTACTTTTCTCAGTGGTAGATAAATTTACAGTTGTAACCCTATATACATTGAACATTGATTTAATCAAAACACCTATAATAGGATGAGAAAGCCTAAGAAGGAGAAGTATAAGGGAGTTAAGACATATCATAATATGCCATGCAATAGATTACATCTAAAATTGATGTACCAGAAATCACAGTGGGTTGGATCATCTGTTGTCAGCTTGGTAGGCATCAGACTCATCTCTTTTTTTTTTTTTCGTCCATGTGTTCACATTGTTCAACAGCCACTTATGAGTCAGACTCACCTTTTTTTAAGGTCTTTCCTAGAATGTAGAAGTTGGGAACTATGTTTTCCACATTCCCCTTCTACTTAGGGTTCCAATGAAAGGTACTTGTGTGAGATTTGAAAGATCAAGCAGGACAGACCTTTATTAGGTGGCAATTGAGAAGAACCGCTTGACAGCTGTGAGAGTCCAGAAAGGCTCCAGGTGAGCTTTTGGAGAATCATCATCATTAGTGTTGATAACTGAGGTATTTGGATAGCAACTGTCCATAAAGTCTTGAGATTTACAGTAGTTTTGTCTGAGGATATATGACCCACTTTACATATTTAGTAAAAGCCTCTTTGGTTGTTTTCCAGATTTTTTTTCTTCTCAGTCTTTCCAATGGTCACATAAGCCTTCAATTTCTTGTATCAAAACCATTAAAAGATAAAGGCTGGCTTCTGTTTTCTGAAGTAAATTTGGACTGAAATAAATACTACAAAATTTGTATTTGAAATATGGAAATCAATATGAGAAGAAATCGCTAAAATATTTAGATCTTAGTGCTATAGACTGACTTTTTAAATTTTTAATTCTTGTGGATGCATAGTAAGTGTATATATTTATGAGTTACATGAGATATTTTGATACAAGTATGCAATGTGTAATAACTTTAGGATAAGTATATAATCCCCTGATGCACACATGTTGAAACCTAATTCTCAATGTGACAATGTTTGGAGGTGAGGATTTGGGAGGGGATTAGGTCATGAGAGTAGAGCCCCCATGAATGACATAAGTGTCCTTAAGGGGATCCCAGATATCTTCCCTGAACCTTTTCCCCCTGTGTGGATACACAGAGAAGAAGACCATCTATGAACCAGGAAGAGAGCCCAGTCCAGGAACCAAATCAGTCCTTTGCTTGCTCTTGGACATTCCAGACTCCAGGACTGTGAGGAGTACATTTCTGTTGTTTCTAGGTTGCCCAGTTTATGGTATTTTGTTACAGCAGCCTGAAAGGACAAAGACACTTGGGTAATGGAAAGAAGGAGTAAGATAGATTTTAATATCCATATTTATTATTATTATCTTGAACACACAGATGAGGTTTCTAACACAGATAAAATTATTATTTACTTATAGTAAATAAACATGTGGTTTCCCAGTGCCTCAACTTTTTAACCCTGGGGTAAAGCAATGAGATCCAGATGTTATCCTATATATACTAATTTGTAATGTAGGAGAGTAATTCAGAAAAAAATAATCGGGGTACTTTGCCCCTTGGGAAGCATGCTTTCACTCTGACCTTTTGGAATGTAGCCAAAGGAAAGATCATGTTACTGTGTTCAGCTTTTGAACCTAGGAACATCTTTGAAGTCCCATGTCTCAGTGACCTGTACCCTCCTCTAATTCCTCAGATATATTTCTCTAGGATTCTTTATCTAAATCAGACATAATTTATCTTTCTAAACTGGCCCGTGCGCCATCTTTCTGTAAAATTTACTCAGAAAGCTATAACTATCAAAGCTGAGTTTATTAAACTTACTACAGACATGGAAAACTACACATTCACAAACTCTTAGTATCCAAAGGCGAGAAAAAGATAATTTATAGATTTTGTCACACAGACTCAAGTAGTTTAATATGTATATTTCAAGGAAAGAAAAATGATTGGGAGTTAATGTCAGAGTTTATAACATACTTTTTAAAAATTGGTAGACACAGCAAGGCCAGGCTCTCAAAATCAACCTTGATGAGCTGGCTATTGTCCTAAGTGAGCATTTTGGCCAGGTGAGTCCGTTGTTTTGTGTGTGGGGGTTGTCTTTGTCGTGAGTCTAGAGTTGACAATTTTTATGCCTTTCTTAACCCTTATTTTTTTCTAATTGCTCATTACATGACTTGAAATAGTTTACAAGTCACTGTATGATATGATTTGGATCTGTGTCACCACCCATATCTCATGCTGAAATGCAATCTCCAGTGCTGGAGGTGGGGCCAGGTGGGAGGTGATTGAATCATAGGTGTAGTTTCTAATGAATGGTTTAGCACCATCCTCCTTGGTATTGTCTTGACAATAGAGTGAGTTCTTGTGAGATCTGGTTAAGTGTGTGGCACCTCCCCTCTCTCTGTTCCTCCTGCTCTAGCCATGTAAGATGAACCTGTTTCCCCTTTGCCTTCCACCATGATTGTAAATTTCCTGAGACCTCCCCAGAAGCTGAGCAGATGGCCAACATCATGCTTCCTTTAAGCTTGCAAAATCATGAGTCAATTAAACTGCTTTCCTTTATAGAGTACCCAGTCTCAGGTATTTCTTTATAGCAGTGGAAGAATGGACTAATATACTGGCCTTTTCTCCAGTTTGCAGCCATCTTTAATATTCTATCCAGGATTTCATGGATAATTTTTCCATGCTCACATATTCTTTTCTCTAGCAGGCCATAACCAAGCTAAATTTCATATGTGTGTTCAGGAATATGAAAGTCTCCAGACAAGAAACTATGTCTGTGGTTGGTGGCATAGTGACTTATATAGTTAGCACTTATTAAATGTTTATTATGTTAATGGACTCCTATTGACAAAATTCTTAACATCACTCTTTATTCTCCCACTATGATGCTTCATATTTTATAGTAGCTGTATTCACGTAGTTGAGGCTTTAAACCAAAGGGCAGTAACAATTTGTATAAATTAAGTATAGTGCCCTGAACCAAAGCTAGTATTTCAAAAAGAACTTTTAACTCTTGAACAAAGCTATCAGACAAAGAATTTTTAACTCTCTTCCTGCAGATCTTCTGAGGAGTTTATGGGGGAAGTAGACCAAGTTCAATGACATGGCCAATGACTCAGTCAATCATGTTTATGATTGACTACATAATGAAACCGCAATAAAAACTCAACACCTAGCTTGGAGAGTTTCTGTGATTGCCAATGCTCTGTGTATCATTACATTTTAATGTGCCATGAGGGTGTCACTTTCTGATTTCACAAGAAGAAGATAACTGGAAGCTTAGGGTCTGAGACTCTGCCAGACTTAGCACCATGTGTTTTTTCTCTGACTGGTTTTGATTTTGTATCCTCCATGCTATAATGAAGCTGTAATCATTAATATAGCACTTTTCTGAGTTCCATGACCCATTCAGGTGAATTTTCAAACCTGAGAGGAACCCTCAAAATTGTAGCCATTTGGTTAGAAGTGAGGATGTCTCTGAGATCCTTGAGCATGCAGCTGGTGTCTGAAGTCAGGTGGTCTCATGGAGGACCTGTAAAATTTGGACTAATTCTGGATAGTGTTAGGAGTCATTGCACTGATATTTCCCTTGCTGCTAAATACTGAGCAATTCTCTGTAATGATCTCAGCCCTTTTTGGACCTACTATCATTTATAGAATGCTTGTGGCCCCTGTTCATACTATTCAAGTAATTCTGAGTTTCCTGAAAACCACAGGGAGCCTGGATCATTGCCTGAGGCTCATATGGCCATCTGCCATAGCTTCTGGCATGCCATTATTTTGTCTTATTGAAAGTAGCTGTACGCACTACAGGCTAGTCACTACCTGAATTTTCAGAGTGGATTTTGTGATGTGCCACATATACTCCTTTTTAGGACTCAAACATGTAGGCTCTCAGCTTTTCAGAATGTCACTGGCTTAATGCCCTCAAATGACAGTCTTTTCTGAAAAATGCCCCATGTTGAAGATAGTTGCTTTACCCAAGTGACAGCCTGCATTCAATGATGATAGATGCAGGAATATAAAATCCCAGTTCTCTCATTACAATGCAGGCAGGGCTGAAGGTCCATCACAGCTTCAGAGCTCCTGGTAGGTTTGGCCTTTGCTTGGACCACATCACTGTTTAGCTTTTCTTTCTGTCCAATCCTGTCTCATTTTGTTACTTTTTAAAGTAATCTTTTCAGATTTTGCTTCCCAGGGAGCTGATGGTGCAATAGTTGGCACCATGACTGGCCAGAGAAAGAAGATATAGAATTCAGAAGTTTAATTACCTGCTAGCTCACCATTAGGCCTCCATAACTTGTGTCAGTCGAACAAAAATGAGCCTTGTACAAGATAGCAATATTAAATGATTCAGCATATTATTGAAAGGAATGCAGTAATGCAGAATGTTGAGTAATCTGGGGTAACAACTGACATAAAGTATACAGAAAGCAAGTGGCTGTTGCTAAGTGCAATTGAGGCTTTGAAGAAAGTTAACCAAACTGCTTAAGCAGTGATTAGAAATTAAATTTAAAAGCCAGAGTGGTTCCTTGATAGCATAGCAAGTCCTAATTACAGCCAGAGAGCAGATGAAGCTGAAGACCACGTAAAGAACTTAATGATTAAACATCAGAGCTTCAAAGAAAGCTCAGTGAACGACCAAGGCAGTTCTCCTATGTGAAGTCAAGGCACTGATTAAGAAATGCAACCTTAGTCATGTGACGAAGACATCTGGGTTGATACACTAGGACAACCTTGATTTCCAGACTTCCCTAGATCATCTGTTCCTGCAGAAGAATCCCACTCTTCCCTGGTAAAGGCTGACATACACCCTTCCTTAAAAACAGTGTAGAGGTCTTCCCCTGTAGGAACACATGTGTCTTACCCTGCACTAATCTCCTTTCCTAGATAGTAGACCAATTACTTGGATGACACAGCTTAGCTGGAGAAGGTGTTTGGTCAGATAAGGGATGCTATTGTACAAAGAGCCTCAGAAGTTTTACTTTCCCTGGGGAGAGAAATGAACTTCATCCTTCAAGGAAGGACATGAGGGAAAATGGAAATACATGGTACAAAAATATCATTCATAATACATACATTGAAATGAATGAATGAATGACTCAGCTCATATCACCCCTCACCCCAAGAATGTTCTATGCCCTATCAAGGCAGAAGTACTTCTTGTTTGTGCATGCTAATGACCTTTTTCATGTTTCGTGTTTTAGGAATTATTCCATTGCTGTTATTCTTCACAGACATGTCTCCTCTTCTACTAGAGGAAATTCTGAAGAAGAGTGAGTGTATTTGATTTATCTTTGAGCACATAGATAACTAACATAAGTGTCTGGCTTTGAAATAAAGCACTGGAACCTCCACGGTTGCTTGTAATTTTAAGGCCATTCTGACAGAAGGCAGACAAAAATTGAGTCAATGATGATCCCTAAAAGATAAAGGCTCATCACTGACTCATGTTTTATCCACATACTTTATATGTTTTTGTATTAGTGAGTAAATAGGTGGATAAAGATAATGCATATTTACTTAATCTTTTAATTAAATTCAGTTGAGATGACGGGAAGCCTCTCTCTCAAAGATATCCATCCAGTTAGATGGCCTGGTACAGCAAACGTGGATATGTTTGAATTTGAGTTCACATTATCATATTAAAATGATAATACTAAATGAACTGTTTTTCTTTAGACTTCAGTCAGATAATCTTTGAAGATCCAAGAGATCTTTCTTGGATCGCCAAAAATACATTAAATTTGAGAAATGGGTAATCCTAACCCATTCAATTTTGCTTACATCCAGCTATAATGGTGGACAGCTGTCAAAATCCAACCCCAGAGAACAAGGTCATTACCTCCAACAAACTCATGTGGTCAAGCTGTCAATTTGAGGCTTAGAGTAAGCTCTCAGAAAGAGAGCTGATAGCAGTGCCTCTAAGTAAGTTGCAGCCAACTAGCTTAAAGGCATTTAAAGATATTTTATTGGCATCCAAGTCAGGAAATGCAACAATACAACTACATTCCAGTGGCCCAGGATAGTGGTGAACCTTCATGATGCTCTGCTCCAAGTGACAGATGCAGGTCCTTGGAAGCTGTGCTAAAAGGGAATTATAATAACACTGGCTGCATGATGAGGAAAAAAACGCAGCCGTTGGCAGGACATTCATGAGAAATATGGATTCAGCTGGTGGTGTTTACACATCAGAAAATGTATTTTTGTGCATAATCCAATCTGTGATGTTCCAATGAGAACATGTGGCATCCAGTAATCCACTATCAAAGCTGATCTTCCTACTTGCATAAAGCGTGATGTGAAAGAAAGAGGGATTAGAGACTGTTTTTATTTCATTCTTCTGAATGTTATCTTGGGAGGATTAAGAATGACTGATGCTGATACACTGAAACAACCATTTTAGACCAAGTAATTCTTGAGAGAGAGAATTGACAGATATATCTGGCTGTGCACCTGAATACTAGGGAAATACTTATGAAACTGTGCTTTGAGTTTAGAATATTCATTCTGATAGATTATATATATATATATATTTAATCATTCAGGAAAGAGAAGAGCTATGTGAAGTCTGTAGTAAATGTCACATTTGAAATGTCAGTTGGCATATTCATGAGTATATTTCCTACTTGTAAATAAAATTAAAAGAACTGGAAACATATTGCTACAAACTGAATACTTATGCCCTCTGTGAAATGTGTAAATCTGAATTCTAACTTCAAGGTAAGGGTAATAGGAGGTAGGATCTTTGGGAGGTGTTTAGGTCATGAAAACAGAGCCTTCTTGGATTGGATTACTGACCTTATAAAAAGACCTCAGGAGATCCCCTGCCCTTTCTCGCCATAGGAGAGCCTGCTGTCAAGATGCTGTCAATCAGTACTCAGGCCCTCAGCAGACACTGAACCTGCTGGCACCTTGATCTTGGATTTCCTTGTGTCCGGAACTGAGAAATAAGTTTTGTTATTCGTAATCCACCCTGATTATGGTATTTTGTTAAAGCATTCTAGATGGACTAGGATGCATACACTGCAGCATAGTCTCTTAGAAGGTGTTCACACATTTTTGCAAAACAAAAGACATCAACATTTCCATTCAGGGTGCTGCCACAGTGAGTTTAGTACTAAAACTCTGCTTTTGGAAGCGACAGATTCACTGCAGTGGGAGTCTTAGCACAGAGGGAAACCCAACGCTAGCTCCATAATTGAGAAAAATGAATAGCACCCAAACTCTTACATCCTCAGACCCTAGCAAAGTAGCTGGTTAATGTAGGTATTCGTTCATGAATGATTGTTTTTTTCTTTCAACTTCTATTTTAGGTTCAGAGGTTACACGTGAAGGCTTGTTACATAAGTAAATTGTGTGTTGCTGAGGTTTGGTGTATGAATGATCCCTTTATCCAGGTAGTGGGCATAGTTAATGGTTGGTAGCTTTTCAGCCAATCCCCACCTCCCACTCTCCCCCTCAAACAGTTACTACTATAGTGTCTACTGTTCCCATCTTTGTGTTCTTGTGTATTCAATGTTTAATTAGTACTTGTAGATGATAACGTGTGGTATTTGGTTGTCTGTTCCTGTGTTAGTTTGCTTAGAACAATGGCTTTTAGCTGCATCCATGTTGCTGCAAAAGACAAAATTTCCTTCCTTTTTATTATAGGATTTCATGGACAACATTTTCTTTATCCAGTCAACTGTTGATGGGCCTCTAGCTTGATTCTCTGTCTTTGCTATTGTGAGTAGTTCTGCAGTGAACACACAACTGCATGTCTTTTGGTAGAAAAATTTAATTTCCTTTGAGTGTATACCCATTAGTGAGATTGCCGGCCTGAATGGCAGTTCTGTTTTCAGTTCTTTAAGAAATCTCCAAACTTCCTTCCACAATGAGGGAACTAATTTACACTCCCACCAGCAGTGTAAAGTGATTCCTTTTCTCCACAACCCATCTGTTATTTTTTTGAATTTTTAATATAGCCATTTTGACCTGTGTGGGATTGTATCACACAGTGATTTTGATTTGTGTTTCTCTAATTATTAATGATGATGACCATATTTTCGTATATTTGTTGGCTGCATGTATGTCTTCTTTTGAGAAATATCTGTTTATATGCTTTGCCTATTTTTAATGGGGTTATTTGCTCTTTGGTTTGTTGAATTGTTAAAGTTTTTATAGATTCTAGATATTAGAACTTTTTCTGATACATAGTTTGTGAACATTTTTTTTTTCCATACTGTAGGTTAGCTGTTTACTCTGTTGATAGTTTCTTTTGCTGTGCAGAAGCTCTTTAGTTTAATTAGGTCGTACTTGTCAATTTTTGTTTTTATTGCAATTATATTTGGGGACTTAGTCATAAATTCTTTGCCAAAGCTGATGTCCAGAATGGTATTTCATAGCTTTTCTTCTAGGGTTTTTGTAGTTTTAGATTTCCCATTGAAGTCTTTAATCCAACTTGAGTTAATGTTTGTATATGGTGAAAGGAAAGGGTCCAGTTTTAATCTTCTGCATATGGCTAGTCAGTTATTCCAGACCTATTTAGGAAGTCCTTTTCCTAAACAGTGAGTCCTTTCCCCATTACTTATTATTGTTGACTTTGTTGATGATCAGGTAGTTGTAGGTATGCAACTTTATTTCTGGGCTCTTTATCCTGTTCCTTGGTATATGTGTCTGTTTTTGTATCAGTACCATACTGCTTTACATGAATGTTTATTGAATTGAATTTCATATCATCATGAAAGGTTGAACAATTACAAATTGCAAATTGTCCCAGAAAATAAAAAAAATCACGAAAGTGTGGGTGTCATAAATATTATTGATTGAATGCTTGAAGAAAGTCACTTTATACATTAAATCTTCAGTTTTATTTCTAACAGTGAATGTATTTACTTTTATTTAACTATCCACTTGCAAAATGAGTTTTCTTAAATCAAAGGCCTATACTTTTATCTCATAATAGTAAGTAATTAGCAAAAAACCCTCTTTGATGTGACATCAATTTTGTGTTGATATATTCTGTCAATAAGCCATCATTATATGACTCAAACATTCTACTTAGTAATACATTGTCCATTACATCAATACATTGGCTGGATCACTTTGAGCCAGGAAAAAAAATAATCTTATTTGAAGAATTAGTAGATAGCTTTTCATCAGATAATGACAATTAGATAATCTATCATGTTTCCTTTGTTATCTTGTTAGAATGCCAAGAACTAAATTTAATGTTCAATCAATGCAACTAATTAGGCTTATGTTGATATATCTTCCTTATTTTCTTTGACATATTTTTATTTTCTCATTTTATCCTAATACTCGCATAGTATAGCGAGTAAATGCTTATAAAATAGGTATATAGGTAGATGACCAATCTATGGATCAGATATTTGTCGTTATAAAGATGTTAAATCAAACAACCTGAAAAAAATCTTTTGTTGATAAGACAAACAGGACTTCAAGCTGAGTGAGTTGAAGTAATCACCGTCAAATTAGACCACCTCACTCTGCTTGTTATCACAAGCTTGCAAAACATCATACTTAAAACATTTATTAAAGTCAATTGAATATTATTATCTTCCTCCTTCAGTTTCAAAAGAAATGATTAAACAAAAACTTCTTACCTGTTTAAGAAGATTTTTTGTCTTAGATGTAGTAAAAATAATCGGTACTTGCTTTTTGTTCTGTTTTAATCAAAAGGTAGGGTTTAAACACCATCTGGAATGGTATTTTTCCTTTAATTTATTTCTATAATCAGATTTGAGTACTCAAATTCATCTATAAGAATTTGTAAAATAATAAATATTATGGTTACTTGATATTGTTTGGATGCTCTTCTCCTTCAGATATCATGTTGAGATGTGCCCTTCAGTGTTGGCGGTAGGGACTGGTGGGAGGTATTTGATCATGGGGGCCGATACCTTATGAATGACTTATCATCATCTGGTGCTAAGTCATAAGCAAGTTGTTGCTTAGTTCACGTGAGATCTGGTTGTTTAAAAGACCATGGCACCTCCCCTCACCCTTGCTTCCTCTTACTGTATGATGCACTGGCTCTCTGTTGCCTTCTGCCATGATTGTAAGCTTCCTAAGGCATCACTAGGAGCACATACTCACACCATGCTTCTTGTACAGCCTGAAGAATAGTAAGCCAGAATAACCCTCTTTTCTTTAGAAATTATCCAGCCTTAGGTATTCTTTTAGAGCAACACTTGCACACTAACATAGAAAATCTGTACCAAGGAATGGGATATTGCTATAAAGATAGCTGAAAATGTGGAATCAGCTTTGGAACTGGGTGATATGTGGAAGCTGGAAGAGCTTGGAAGGCTCAGAAGACAGGAAGTTGAGGGAAAGTTTGGAACTTCTTAGAGACTGATTAAATGTTTGGGACCAAAATGCTGATAGCGATATGGACAGTGAACGCTAGGCTGATGAGATCTCAGATGGAAATAAGGAGTTTATTCAGAAGTGGAGTTAAGGTGACCCTTGTTACTTTCTAGCTAAGAAGTTAGAGGAATAGCAGTCATTCTTTATGGCTTTGTGGAAGGTAGAACTTAAGAGTGATGACCTTATGGAAGAAATTTCTAAGCAGCAAATCATTCAAGACATGGTCTAGCTGATTCTAACAGCCTATGATCAGATACAGGAACAAAGGTGTAATTTAAAGTTGGAACTTATATTTAAAAGGAAAGAAGAGTGTAAAAGTTTGGAAAATTTGCAGTTTAGCTATGTAGCAGAGGAAGAAAAAGCTTTTTTTTAGGAGGGAAATGCAAGTGGGCTTATTAGCAACCACTTGCTAGAGAGGTTTGCCTGACTAAATGAGAGCCAAGTGCTAATATGCAACACAATGAGCAAAAGGCATTGAAGGCATTTCAGGGATCTTTGAGTAAGTCTCTCTCTTCACAAGCCCAGAGGCTCAGCAGGAAAAAGCGATTTCCAGGGCTTGCTACTCTATGCAGCCTCAGGATACTGCTTCTCAGATCCTGGCTACTTTAGCTCTAACCATAGCCCTGGCCCAAAGGGCCCCAAGTACAAGTCAGGCCATGGCTCTAGAGGGTGCAAGCTATAAACCTTGGTGGCTTCCACATGATGTTAAGCCTTCATGCACACACAATGCAAGAGGGAAGGAAGCTTGGCAGCTTCCACCTAGATTCCAGAGGATGTCTGAGAAGGCCTGGGTGCCCAGCCACAGGGGCAGAGCCTTTGCAAAGGACCTCCACTAGGACAATGCTGAAGAGTAATATGGGGTTGGAACAGTCACATGGAGTCCCCACTGGGGTACTGCCTAGTGGGGCTATGAGAGTGGGGCTGCTGCCCTCCAGACCTGAAAAGGTGGAGCCATGGGCAGTTTACATCTTGAGCCTAGAAACTCCATAAGCACTCAACTCCAACCCTTGAGAGAGCAGCCATGGGGGTCCCCAAATTCCTATCTAATACGTCATGTGACTATATGAAGCAGTGGGGCCTTTGGGGATGTGATTAGTACCCAAGGGAGCTTATTCACCCTTCTACCATGTGAAGACATAAAAAGTGACATCTATGAGGAATGAATCCTCATCAGACATTTAATCTGCTGGTGCCTCAATCTTGAACTTTCTAGCCTCCAGATATATGAACAATAAATATTAGCTGATTATACATTACCCAGTCTAAGGTATTTTGTTATAGCAGCCTAAGTGGACTAAGACATCAAAGAAATAAAATCTGTACTTGAAATGTATCCCTCTCCACTGCTGAGGTGAAAAAAAAAAAAAAAGGAATAAAAAAGAAAAGAATAGAAAAAATGTAATGAAGTTTAATGTATTCATTCTTATTTTTCTTCTTTCTGTAACATTTTGTTTGCAATTTTTTCAGCTTTTTGGAGACTTATGGTTATTTTGCATTCAAATACTTTTTTAAATAGGGATTTACTACAGAAAAACACCCCAAAATTAGGACTAAACATTGAAATTTTGGAAAATCATGGAAATACTGAGGTACTGTATTAGGAAAATGGAGTCCACAAGAAGCATGATTTCAAAGGCAGGAATTTCCCAGTGCCATGCCTCCATCTATGCCCCCATCCGGAAATCTAGAGTTCTTTGTTTGACTTGCCCAGTGCAGGATAGGTGGAAAATCAGGGTGTACTCCTTTGTTCGAAAAGCCTGCATAAAGCTCTGGGAGAAGTGGCCTCTGTTGCAGACCGAGCAGCCAATCCAGAATCGAAGTCAAAGATCAATCACTCCAGTAGAAGTTTGAAAGAACTCCTGTCATTGAACAAGAACATGAATGGGGTGGGAATAACTCCAAGGTTAAAAGCCCACTGCCCTTTATCTATATGGATTCCTCCCTTGGAACCCCTCCCACGGCAGCGGCAGCATGGTAGCTCTCTCTCTTTCTCTTGCTCTCTCTCTCTCTGACTAATAAATTGTTCTTTGCAAAACTCTTTGGGTCCACAATATTTATTCAAACAGTAAGCTCACTGAGCCTCCAAGGCCCCTTCCCTCATTCTTGGAGCAAGAGAGGTCAAGAACCTGGGCACATCAGGGAAAACATCTGATGGGAGAACTGGAAGCATCTTTGGGACGCCCCTGCAGCTCTGCTCCTATCTCCCAGTTACATCTTTGGAGAGCATGGGGAGGGAACTGAGCCCTTGTGCCCTGCTCCGGTTACAATATTACATGCATACAACAGACCAAAAAGTCATAGCATATGCTACCTCTTCATCCCTCCCAATTTACACAAGTAAAAGAAACAAAAAGGTTTTGGAGTCATCTAAGTAGGATGTACAATTCAAGCTCATTTTATAAATGTTACATGACTGAAAACTTTTATCTTGAGTAAACTGGTGTGTTTCATTTTCATTGAAAATAAACTTATAATGTCAGATATAACTGCTATGTAGTATTTCTTTGGTACAGAAATTTGTGGTTAAAAAACTTATTAGACAGATTTAAACAAAGGAGGCTATCAAAAATGCACTAATTGTTTTTCATGAGCTGATATGGATAAAAGTCTCACTAGTACCGACCTCCCTCAAGTAACACAACTATTTAGTGATAAATATTAAATTAGGTAATAAACTTAATTTTATAGTACTTCTACATTTTTTAATAACTCCTAATTTAAATATTGCTACCTAATGAAGTTGACATTTTAGATCTCCTTGTTTATATTCTTTGCATTCAAAATTAGTTTTTCAAGACCATGTTGATGTGCAGAAGGTCTTCAGATGTCTTGTCATACTCTAGTTTCCCTAAATATGGTGTTTCATGTATATATTATATCATACATATGTATTTATGTATATATTATACATGTTGCATTTACATATCATACATAAGTATGTATATTATACACACATATTTACATATTATACATATGTATTTATGTATTATGTAAATACATGTTGTAGATATGTATTTATGTATACATTCGACTAATATGTATTTATGTATATGTTATATACATATGCAATTATATATATATATATATTTTGCTAGTTAAGATTTAAATTGAAACTTTAACTTTATTCTTCTTAGGCTTTTAAACAAAATGACATATTTATAAACTATTGAGCATAATGAACCCATCAGGGTAAAAATCTTGAGTTATTCTAGTTGTTTTTTTTCACTAGTCATTTGTAATGATCAGGGAAATGGTAATTATTATTATTTCACTTAACAAGAACAGAATTCACATTGACATTGCTTTTGCTGCTCTTGTGTTTTCCACCACACTGTAATTAGCATCTCCCACACCAGGAATGCTGAGACAGGAAAGAGGTACTTTTATTTTTCTTTGTGGAACAAAGAGGCTGAAGTTGTCAGAAATTCTGTTTTCTCCTTATCCCTTCATTCTATCATGGAAAAAGAACCAAAATGGGAGGAATTATCAATAGAGACTCTTTCACCTCTTATAATTTTTTTTTTTTTTGGCCAACAGGCAAAACAAAAAAACAACAACAAAAAAGGTTAACCAACAGGCAGGAGTTTGATGGAGAATACTCTTATGAAAATTGAACTTCTAGAGGCAAATTTTCAGAGAATCTGGGTTTGAGTGTTTGTTTTGGGTGAGACAGAGGCCAAGAGGAAATAGGTGGGCAGAAGTGGAATGTGATAGGTTAGTGACCATTGCTTTGTATAATGAGAAAAGCAGTTTAGGCATCTCAGCCAGTCTTAGACAGAGACCATTTTATGAGGAATCAAAAAAGGCTGAAATCAGAACCTGAATCTAAGAAATTAGATTTCCCCAGAGGCTGTTCTCAGGCCACGTGTCCCTATATTCAGAATATTTGTTTCCAGCTAGTGCTCTGTATTAGTTTACCAGCGCTGCTGTATTACTGTCCTAGGACTGCCGTAACAAAATATCACAGACTGGATCACTTAACAGAAATCCATTTCTCACTGTTCTGGTGCCTGGAAGTCCAAGATCAGGGAGTGGGAAAATTTGGCTTCTCCTGAGCTCTCTCTCCTTGGCTTGCAGAGCATCCTCTTCTTAGGCTGTGTCCTCACAGGGCTTTCCCTGTGACCAGCATTGCCAGTCATGTTGGATTAGGTCTGCTCCCTTATGGCCTCATGTAACCTTAATTACTACCTTAAAGACCCTGTGTCTAAATCTAGTCACATGGGTGGTTAAGGATTCAACATAAAAATTTAGGGGGAAACAGAGATGCCATAACAAAATACAATATGCAGGGTGGCTTCAACAACAGAAATGTATTTCTCATAGTTCTGGAGGCTGGAAGTCTGAGATCAAGGTGGCAGGATTGTGCTCTTCTCAGGCCTCTTTCTTTGGGCTGTCCATGGCTCCTTTTTGCTTCTTCCTCACATGGTCACCCCTTTGCACACATGCATATTACTTGTGTCTCTTTTTGTAAGTCCTATTCTCCTGATATAAGGACAACAGTCAGTTTGGATTATGCTCACCCTAACAGCTTCATTTAACTTAATTACCACCTTAAATGTCCTATTTTCAAATACAGTCATCACGAGGCTCCTTAAGTTAGGGATTCAACACGGTAATTTTGGAGACCCATAATTCAGTCCATAACAACTATTGTGTAATATACCTTTAAGTAACTATGAAGTAAATACTGTCCAAAGATGAATGTGACATGATGTGCTTTCTAAGACATATAAACTTATTTTTTAAACTAATCTATTAGTTTAGAAGGGGTATGAAGTTCAAAAGTCTTTCAGCTTGTGTAAAGATTATTAAAATATTTGCATAGACACCAAGTCAAATGATACTAAATTAAGTGGATATTCATATAAAAATATTTGTCAACCCCTAATTATATAAATAATTTTCCAAGCTTCATCATAGATTTAAGCATAAATTATAGAGCCGTATTTTCTAAGAGAAAATATAGAATATCTGTAACTAGAGAGATAGGCAGATCATTTTTCAGAAATGATACAAAAAGAAGTCATTATGATGGAAAAATGGTCAATTAGGTAAGATTAGCATTTATAATTTCTACTCATGAAGGAAATAAATTGGTAGTTTACAATTACCTACCGTCAGAATATATCTGATGTTGGATACATGCATATAAACATGCACACACACATGCATATATCACTATGGAACCGTAATCTATAATCAATAACTCTAAAATGTAATAACCTAAATCTGGAAACAAACCAAATGCCTATCAACAGGAGAACAGAAAAATGCATTGTGGTAAACCCACATAATAAGCAGTACTCAGCAATAAAGGGAATTCATCACTGAAATACACAGCAGAATGGAGGAATCTTACAGATGCTACACTGAGCAAAAGAAGCCAGGCAATCAAAGGGATGAACTAACAGACAGTCACAGGAGTCAGAAAGTGGCTGCCACTGGAGGGAAAATTGCCTGGAAAGAGGAAAAAAAAGAACTTTCTCTGGTGACAGAAATGTGCCAAATCTTATTTGATTGTTACACAGGTCATGGTCATATGTAATCATCAAATATACTGAACATTTAAAATCCTATGCATTTTGTTAGAATAAAATTTTTTGAAAAGAAGAAATAAAACTCAAAATATCCACAAACATTTTGGTAATGGTAAAAAGGCTTAGCATCTCTTTTACCTCTATTGGATATTTTTGCATTTACATTTTGGGAGGGACAGGCTTTGAATAAATCATTTATCATTGCATGCAATGTTCAATAGTTAATTGCACAAGACAGGGCAAACTGAAAAGGTGATGAGGAATGGGAGATTCTGATAAGGAAATTTTATTTATTAATTTTCCTGATAGCAAGAAAATTAAGTAGCCCTCATATATGCAATATATAGACATACTGTGCATACACACAGATACACAGTATATGCAAATATTCTTAGAATTGTCTTAGAAGTAATGTAGCCATTTTACTATGATTTTACTAAAGTATCAATCTGTGAAATATGTACATTTTTATTTCTGTGCTATAGGCTAACCAATGAAAGATATAGTATCAATCTGTGTCATATATAATAGTCTCTGATGACTTGTGAATTTCATGCAGTTTATATTTTAATCACTAGTCTTGGTAGTAGAGAAGTGACTGACTCTGTTACATAGTCCCCTTGACACATGTAAGGGTTATAAAAGAGGGAACTAATATATAAACTCTATTTGGAGCCAATTTTCCTCTTCTGAGAAGCATATTCTCAGTGAGAAAGAGATAATGCCTCTTTTACAATCGCTTTAATATATAGATTCCTAGCAAGATGCTTTAGTTACATGATTAAGGTTTGAAGGTTTGAGTATGATGTTGGAGAGAAATAGTACATCTTTTGGTGCAGACTTCAGAGAGAATGATGGACATATTTAATCAGGTATTTGAACTGGTGTAAATATTGTGCTTTTATTTCCACTTCATATGGGATTATTTACAATTGAGTGACCCTAAGCCGCTGCTGGGAAACTTAGATTAGAATGATTAAATGGATGGAAAAATTTAAAGATATTAAGCCATAGAATGGAATATTTGGTAATTTCACATGTCATGTTATCTTATGGAAAACTAAACGTGAAAAAATACAGGAAAAACTAAACAATAAAAAAAAATTAAAAACTTTGACACAATTGACAATAAAAATAATGTGTAGCATTTACATAGTGTTAATTCTATATGGCAGAAGATACAGTTCTAAATAACTTTACATATGCATCAACTCAGTGAATACAACATTTTAAGTACTAACCTTTTACTTACGAGAGCTCTAAGGCACAAAGGGGTGAATTTGTTTGCCTTTGGTGACACAGATAAAAGAGCCAGATCTGGGACTTAAATTCAAGTTGTTTGGCTTCAAGTTTTGTCCTTTATACTGTATGATTCGAAACCTTCCACTCTGCCATGCACACACGTGCGCATACAGACACGTACAACACACATACACTCCTACCTACAAAGTTACAACACACAGTTTGAGAAAGAAAAAGATGACAATCACCTGCTAATGAAAACATGTTCTCTTCCACCTAAAAGACAATTATTGTTTTGACAGTGTGTGAACAAAACAACTTTCATCATCTGTGGAGATCTTTTCTCTCCTTTTTTCTATGGTGCTTGTGATATTACTTATTTTCTTTTTCATACAACCAGATACAGCATCATTTTCCAAGCGGAATATTCTACTGTAACATTATGCCACAAATGGATGGATGAAAAAAAGAAATGATGCATGCACCTTTAGCCCTTTTGCCGTGAAGTGATTTTGAGTATTTTTTTTCTGATATTTTATCGCTAACTTCTTTAGGATTATGCCAAAATTATATTTCTTTGTGGAGCCACTGATTATCAAAATGCACCTTGCCAGAAATTTGCCAAATTATCTTTTAGCTCCAAACATACCATTCTGGGCTCTGGCAAATAATTCTGGAATCATGGCTGTGTAAACAATTTCCAGGATGATTTTATAGATGGTTCTTTTGGGGGTTTTCTAAGTTGGTGGCACTACTGGGAGATTAGAAATCAAAATAAGAGGAGAACTCATAAGTTCTTCATCTCTAGTTGTAACTCTCTTTTTTGTTTGTGGGCAATGTCTCCTGAGACTGTGCTTCTTCCAACCCTTCAAATTCTTAGGCACCAGCTCTATCCCTGCTCCCAGTTCCTATAAATAGCATTTCCTCCCTATGCTCTCCTAGCCCCAGAGATGCTAGCTATGATCTGATATTTCTCATCTCTGAGTTACTTTACCTTTTCTTTTTATGCCTCCAGCCTTCTAGCATCTATTTCACAAATATCCTGTATTAAATCAATTGTTTTTGAAATATCCAGTGTGGTTTCTATGTATTTTGACTGGGTCTTGATCCAGTGCCTCCTATATAATCACACAATAAGTTCCTATCAATGAGAGTAGATTCCAGAGAGAGTAAGAAATAGACACAACAATAACATTAATATTTTATTATCTGAATTTATATTTTAGATGGTTATTTATAATTAACTAATTTATTGATCTACGTATCAACCATACTGTGAATAGTTTTCTTGAATAAATTAAGTTATTCCTCACAGCACTTCTTAGAGGTAAATGTGCAATTATGCACATTTTTCAGAGAAAGGCAGAGAGATTTAAAAAAAAAACTGCTGGTAGATACTATAATTAAAAAAAGGGTAGAACAGAGGAGTTTATCTGTATAGAGAAGCAAAGAATTGAAGAAGGCCTTTTGAAAAAAATGATAGTAAAATAATTTCTTTTCAAGATGGGCAATATTAAAGCATTATATGCAGATAGCATTAATCTGGTAGAATGGGAAAAATTAATGGCATAGAAAATATAAGGGTTATTTGCAGGATTGACTTGAATAGGAGAGAAAAGGTTCTATACAATAGATATAGAAAGGGTGTTTCCTTAGATAGGAATGTCATTTGTAGACAAAATATGTGGACCAAATACAAATACATTGATGAAGTGGAAGCAATAGTATTTAGAAATTCATTTATGATTGCCTCTGTTTTCCCAGTAAATAAAAAAGAAGGCTAATAGTTGATGATTTGGGATAATTAGAAAAAGAGAGAATGGTACGATTTGGTCACTTAAAATTAAATGACTTGCCAAATAATTTTATTTCCTCTGAACTGTAGTTTTAACCTGGTGATTAAAAGAGAGGGAGAAAAGTCCAAGGGAACAAAGAGTAAAATGCAAGAGTGTATAATGAATCATGTCATGCTGACTGAGTAATAAAAAGATGGTACTGCGCATTGAAAAGGTATAGGACTATAGAATTGAAAGTTCTGATGAGATGGAGGAATTGTTGTGATCTGGGAGGAGTGAGGAGCTGGTGCTTGGAGACTGGGAAGCTTGAAGTTATGGAGGAGATGAAATAGTAGTCATGACAAGATACAGAAAGGAACATACAGAAAAAGTAGCTGAGGAAGAGTAAAGACTGGCCCAGATCTCTGCCCGTAAATATAAATCAGGATATAAGGTGAGATAAGAGTTTTGCACACGTCAATTATAAATCACAATGTGGTCAATGCTGTAAGGCATGTATAAAGAAAAAGTTAGATCAGAAGGGAAAGAAACCACTCTTGACTGGTTAACCAAGAAGAAAGTGGGATTTCAATTCTGCTGTAAAGCATGGGTAGTATTTGTGAACATGGTGCTGGAGGAGAACTGTGTTCTGCATAGAAGAAATGCTACGAATAATGATCCATTGAGAGCTAGTGTCAGAAGGCCTTTAATGCTAAGGGTAGGGAATTTGGATTGACGTGATAGGCAAGATAATATTAGTTTAGGATTTTAAGAAGGAATGTCTGATTATTTTCGATCTAAAAGGAAAAATGAACTCCAAATACTGGGAAAGGTGAATTAGATGAAGAATGTTTGGTAAAAGGTTAGTTTTCATAGGAGTGCTATAATAGCCTAAGTAAACATAACAAGGCCCTACATTAAGTCATGGTAGAAGGAAAGTATGTAGATTATTAATTGTTACAAATGATCACAAAATGGTATACAAACTTTATTTTAATCAATGAAATGACTCTTCAGCTCCCTTGATCTTGGCTGGGATCACTCACATATCTTGTGACCACCTGATTGATGCTCATCTGGGCTGGCCTTCACTGCAGTAACTAGGGCAACTTGATGGAGAGTCACAAACCTCACATCCTCTCACAGGCTAGGCTTGGCACTTCTCATGCCAGTGGCACAAGGACAAGAGCAAAGTGGAAAATCACAAGCACTTTTTAAAAACTTCTATTTAAGTCACAATCTGCTAACTTCTCACTGGACAAAGCAAGTCCCATGACCAGCCTGAATCAGAGACCTCACAACCACAAAAATAAAAAACGTGATACAGGGAAGGATAAAGAATTTGGATGATTTTTGTAACGTATTTACCACAGAATGGAAAGAAGAGGACAGATTTAAATGATGTTTGAAATGCGCATGTGCATGCGTATATGCCTGTGTGCCTGTGTATACGTGTGTAATTAATTAGCAACTGATTGCCTATGGACATAAATAAAAATTTAAGGCAGTTAAAATTTCAAATCTTTGTGGAATGATGACAATACCATCACAGAGGCAAAAACTCATGGGGCCATGGGGAGAATTTGGTTTGATAGAATAATGAAAAGTTTAGTTTTGAGTCACTGAATTTGAGATAAGCAAGATGTGCAATAGAGAGCTGGAAATTCTGAACAAGAATTTGCACATATATGTAATACATATGTTTTATGTATGTAATATATATGTTACATACATATGCACACTATTTCCAGGGATATATAATTCTCAAAAGAGATATAATTTTCAAGAGTACCCAGAGAGATATAATTTTGAAGATGGAATGAAATATCTGTCATAATGAAAGATGCACAGCTATTGGTCAATAAATTTATTCAATTAGATGAATTAGCACAACCTTGGCACTGAATCAAAGAATATTGAAGCCAGAAAGAAACAGCCTATGCATTGAGATGAATGCAAAGACAACAAACAAAAATGACTCCTATTAGGAATTTCTACAGTGGTGGGATGATCCAGAGGCATGAAGAGGTTAGAACGAGCTAGAAAGAGGAGACCCAGTATTGAGGAGAGATGGGGAGATGTGAAGGTACACATGCCAAAGAGCTGAGGAGAAATTCTGAAAGTAGGTTGGTGATTTTGGTGTTTCTCACTCATTTGCACCGTGTTTAAAGTGAATTTGCCTGTTAGTCACCGGGGCTACACCTGAAATCTGGGAACAGAAATGCTTAAGAGAGTCGAAAGGGAAGAGGGAGAAAAAAATGGGCATTGAAATGGACAGGTCAATACATAAATAAAATGTTGTCTTACTTCCCCCAGAATTTTAAGGTCATGTCTGCTTTGAAAAATCAATGTATAAATAAGTATGGAACATTACATACGTTTCTACAATTTCTGTTAAGACAAAGCTAATGACTGTGGAAATTTTAGTCTTTCTTGAAGAGGAAAACACCCATTGTTTTCATGATGTGTTAAATGAATCTTTAAAATGTTTTCTGAAGGAAGCTTGATTGTAGACTGAGGGATAGGAGGAGAGAGACATTGAAAGAAGATCTTTGTCACTAAATTGAGGTAGGAGGATTGAATTATTCTTTTAGAGACTCTATAATTGTTAATATTTTAGTACCTCAACATATGGCTTGCTTATTACACAAATAGGTGATTGGGAGACACTTGTTAATAGCTATGTTCATAATATCTCAGAAAATACACCCTGGATAGTAGGACGCTTCTCCTCTAGATGTGCTCTCAACTTGAGCTTATAGGAAACAAGTAAATCTAATATCATGGGTAGTTGCTTTTAGGAAGTGAGAATCTTGCCCAAATCCACTCCTTTAAGTATCTACTAACAGGGCTAATTGTTCCTGGAGAAAGAAGGAGTCATCTTGTTAACATTAACACCAATTTTAGGCCTTTTTCTGCTCACTCTGGTTCCAGGAGAGGCTGTCAAGAGGGCTGACTTTCTGGTCTTACATGTACTCAGATGAATGCTGTGCATTTAAGCCTTCAGAGTTTCATGCTGTGCTCTGCTACTCATTTCCTCTGAAATAAGTTTCTGACTCAAGTTATACACAGCTGTTTTCCTGAAGTATAGCCACTACACTTTTCTTTCTCTCAAATTGACTATACGTAAAGCTGTTTGTGTTCACAGAAATTAGCTCAGAGTTTCTCCTTAGTGAATGGACGGTTTGGCTTCACCATAGCTGATATTTCACAATACATTTATAAATGCCTATTGCATCAAGGTGAAAACACTCTCTGCAGTCAGCTAACTCTTGTGTCTACAAATTACCAATGAAGGCAAAATTCCATGACTTTCAGTGGACAGGGGCCAAGCATATATTTATTTTTGAAAGAATAAAAAATCACAGGCATAAAGTTTTTTAAAAAGCAGTTTTGTTTCTTATTTGTATTGATTTTTCACCTAAAATTATTGTAGGGTTTGCGTTTTTGAAATGAAGGGCAAAACAACAACAAAAAATGAAGCCAGTCTTTTACACTTAGCATAATACATCAAAGCTCTGCTTTCCTGACCTCTTCTTTACCTTTGGCCTTTTCCACCTCAGCCTCATTATTGTTGCTGTCTTTGTGAGTTTGTCTAGATAAAGCTTTATGAATGCCTGTGGACAAGTGTGAGCAATAAAATAAAGCAAGTTGATAAACACGTATAGAAGCTTTAGTAAATTCGGCCAACATCTCTTTATTATTTCTATGAATTTTCACAAATAGTCTTTTGCTATAGTTTTCTTTTACATAAAAAAACTTCATAGAATTATTTAAAATGGTTAATCATAATAAAGATATGTATTAAAACCCAGACTATCAACTCAAACATTTGTAGGATTTCTCATGAACAGATAAATTGTGGGGAAAAGTAGGTCAAAAGGAAGCTAACCAGAAAAATATATGCTATCAAATATTGGATAGTCAGGCTTCAGTCCAAAAATAGCAATTTCTAAATATAAAGTGCTTTATTATTGGATTTACACCTTCAACTAGACTCACTTTGTGTGTCTTTATAAATTAGAGAGATGGTTTTGTTGGCAGACTATTCTCTTGTGATCTCTCACATTTCTACAAGTCTAGTTTTCTGAACAAAGCCATTATCAGCCAATTTTCTCTAGATTTTCTATTCAAGATGCTTGTATAAGCAAGTAGCCCTAAAAGGTGGAGATGTTCTCCTCCCTGGAGCAGATTTAAATTCCAGGGTAATAAAGGTAATGTCTCTCTCTGGAGAGGAGGTTGGGCCAATTCGCAGGGAGTATCTATGTAAGATCATGGACTTCCTAATATTAGTGTTCTATAATTCATCCCACTGTGAGTAGGAAACTCCTGACCCTCATCATGTTGCCCCGTGGGAACTGGGGCGCAGCAAACAAGGGCAAAATGTTACTCTGAATCCTGCTATAACCCCGTGTAACAAACTGACCCAGAAACCTCACATCTTTCTTCCAGCATCTATGAAAATGTGACAGGATGTCTTATTAGACGGCAAATAGATAAAATCTGAGACATACATATATCTATCCTATTATTTCTCTCCCTCTATAGAACCCCGACTAATGTACCTCTGTTTCTCTACATTCATAGGGCCCAGGTATTCAAGATCATTATGCTCCTAACCATTGTTCTGCTTATTGAATATTCCAATTCCATACACCTCCTTAGATCTTTCCTTTATAAATTACTCAGTCTTGGGCGGTTCTTTATAGCAGTATAAAAACAGACTAATATATCCAATAACTATTCACTATTATACAATTTACTAGAAAATTATTAACTATTATTGATTGAACCAAATATAGTTAGTTAAAAATGCTATAATCATTAAGTAAAACCTAAAGTATATTTTGGGCCCATTAGTTGGAACAAATGTTGGGCCCAATTATTTGACTTATTAAGATTAAACTAATCCCTAGTTCTCTATTTTAGCAAAGGCTTTCATACATTTCCAATGCTTATCATAATCATCTTATTAATTTTTAAATTTTATTATTAATTAATTAATTAATTTTCTAAGGGTTTTACTCTATTTCCCAGGCTGGAGTGAAGTGATATAACCATAGGTGATCCTCCCACCTCAGCCTCCAAAGTAAGCTGGGACTACAGAAGCATATCACCATACTTGACTATTTTTTATTTTTTATTTTTAATAGAGATGTGGTCCCATTGTGTTTCTCAGGCTGGACTGAAACTCCTAAATTCACACAAACCTCTCACTTTGTATCTAACTGATATGTTCCTAACATGTCAGTTAAAAGTGATGCGAAATGAAAGAAGCAGAATTCTAGCTTATGCCTGTAATCCCAACATTACACCAACATGCCGGGATTACAGGCATGAGCTAGCACACCCAGCCAAGTTTTTTTAAAAAAGTTATTTATTGTTTGCCCCTCTACAAAGCTCAGCATTGAACTTTCTTGTTACAGTGCTCTTATTACAATGCTTTTTATGTCAATGACATAAGAAAGCCTGTCATGTAATGAAAAATTATTTAAATGAATGAATAAATATGTAGAAAGAATTGATCTTCATTTCACTGAAAATATTAGAAGGGAAAGCTAAATCTTTGTGGAGAAATGAAAGAAAGGAGCATAAGAAATGATAAAAGAGTATTTAAAAATTTAAATAATGAGTGAAAGATCAACTGGGGACAGAATGTGGCATTTCAGATTCCTTCTCCATGCATCTATTAAATCATAGACTTTGTTTCAGAATTGTGCAGCAGGTTCAATTAGTAGTCAAGCATTTCTATATGGAACATGATGTAATTTCTCAAAAGACATGTCTAAACAGCTTCTTCAAGGATATACCAATCCTTGCTCAACTATTTTTCTACTCCTTTTAGTTTTGCTAACCTGGAAGACTCCATTTAAATGAAGGAGCAAACGTGAACTGCAAATATAAGTCATGCTATTTGTAAAGTCCAAATGTAGTTTTGCCATTCTACTTCTTTCATTTTGCACCACTTTTTACTGATATGTATCAGTTAGATACATATCAGTAAGAATGCTAGTAAATAGAAAATCTTTGTTAGCTGAAATTTTGGAATATAGTATAATAATTTGAATCCTTAATATTTTATTCACTGAGATAAAATTTTGATGTGTTATGAATAATCCATTGAACTATAATTTTTCAGAAAATGGTATTTATTAACATACCAACAAATAAAAATACATGTAGTCTTTGTTTAGCAGTAATATACACATGAAGCTTCCCATTGTTATTTAGCAATTTGGCATTTCTCAAAAAACAATAATGAAACTTCATATAATAAGCTATGACAGATAAAACTAGCTTTAAGAAATACTCATAAACAAGTCAAATTACATTAGAAAAATAATCTTGAATGTCCTTTCAAGGTCTAGCTAATAGCTTCTTCTTTCATTACAGTGAAATTTTGCTCTAATGAAATAATGTGAATAGCCCCAATAATTTGCCCAGTCTCTTGGGCCTTATTGAACTGAGTTGAAAACTCATGGTAATGGGATTTTCTCTTTACACTTCTTGAATCAGCTCCTTCTTGAATTGGCTTCTCTTTCAGTTCATATACGTTAGAAATAAAATTTTTGAGATGGGAAAGATTATGTGGACTATAGAGAGAAGGTTTTGTGTAGTGTAAACCTAATTCAATTTTATATCTCAAAAGCTTAGGCAGTATTTCATTTCTAAATCTTTCAGTACATTGGATTTAGGTAATGAAAATTTGCGTTAGAAAAGGAGAGAAACATTTGTGGTGTGGCAAGAGTAAAAGAGTGAAAAAAAAAAAAAACAAAACCCTGCAGCGTTTTGCAAAAGATACACTTGCCTTTGAAAATGCAGAAAAATAATAAAGTGTATGTACGCTGAGAACTATTCCTCCACATCAGCTAAGTTGCCACACAGAGGAATTTATAAGCCTTACTCTATCCATGCTGTAGAAAAACTGGGTTCTTACTGTAGAGCATAGATGTGTGACAGAAAGAAATCTCTACATCTTTGCAAGAAAACAAATTAGTGTTGTGAAAAATGTCAGTGAGACCCTTGTGGAGTGAATGCCTAAAAAAATTATGCAGGACACTTTAGTGCTTTGTGAGATGCAGTTTCCTACAACACACTTGTGTTTAAATTATGGCTCATGCCACTTTGTATCTTCATGTCCTGAGACAAATTATTTAAAATTCAGATCTTCAATTTTATCACTGGAAACCCTGGGATAATTAAACCCACTTAAAGACACTATTAATATTAAATTAAATGTGATGGTAAATGCACTGAGTAAGCTACACTGCAAAATGATAAAAGGTGGTGATCTCTAAGGTCACATGGAGTGAAAGTGTTCTAGGAGATCCATAAATGAATTCAGCTTATTTATTTAGAAATTTTGACTTGTAGAATATACATTCAATGTTGTATATCAATATAGCTTCATTATGAAAGTCAACATGTTTCTAAGGTACTTATATTTGCTTGTTATAAAGTGAAGTTGGTTTTAATACTAATTCTGTTGACTGTAAAATACTGTAATTGCATATCCAAGAACTATTGACTATTTTACTATTTATTTGAAAATTGTTAGCAATTATCATTTATTGATCCTAATATAGTTACATAAATGTATGATATATACATCTTTATGTATATATCATAAAGATGATGTAAACATTAAATAAAACCTAAAACATATCTTGTGCCTATTGATTGGTATCAATATTGTTCAAAACCATCGGACATATCAACACTAATGTAAATCATTCTGTGTGGCTTATTGGTCTAGAATGAGTTAAAATAAAAATGTCTCCAGACAAAAGCCACACTACAAAATAGCATGTATGATTTTATTTATGTTTTGAATTGCATATCTTTGATATACCACTGTACAGGCCATTGGGATTTGGTTTGTCCCTTGTTAATTTCATCAGCCATTACAAAGAATGAATAGTTGGCCCAGGAGGACAATTGGCTCAGGAAATTTAAAAGTAAACCTCAAATAATCAAGCACTCTTACTAAACAAGTGCTGGTAGGATTGAGGATGTGTTCTATCATTTCAACACAAGAAACCCTACAGGACTTTGCTGTCATCTGAGAGGTATCACAGTGATCCATAGTCTTCTGTTAGAAAAGATGATAGTTGGTCCATAGATAAAAAGACAAAGAATCTGGAAGAAGAGAATCAAAAGAAGGAAACCATTTTTTAAAAATGGGCTAACATTGATTTTACAAATTAATATATTATAGAAATGGATTTTACAAATTAACATATTAATGTAGCTATTAGTTCATTAATCTATTAATTCTATTGCAACCTCGCTCAAGCAATTTTATATATTTTTTTCTTCTATTTTTAAAATTTTGGTTTGACCATCAATGCAGATATTTTTCTTTTTCTTTGAAGCAATATTGACTGGAATACATGAGGATAGTTCCAGCACATTAAACACTATCTTGAAAACAAAAAACTATAGAATCTAAAGAAATTCAAATGTTATTTTAAAAAAAATTAGCTGGTACATCATTGGTCTGTAGCCTGACCTGACTCAAAATTCCACTAATTTACCAGTAAATGAAGTGGTAATAAATATATTATTTTTGTTCTAACTTTAACTTTGTAATTACTTACATGTAATATGTGTTACTCTAGTCATAGTGATATCTATAAAAAAAGTTTCAATTCCATCTAAATTAATGAGTACATGAGGAAGGAAATGCTTACAAAATTATTATAATTAAGTTTCTTTAAATGGCCACATTTTGAGAACACAAGGAAATGAGTAGTTAGTTCCCTAAAGAGATAGGTGAGCATACTGTAAGGCAAAAAATGTGCTTTCTTGCTTAGGTCACTTCAACTTCTTTGGAAGTTGGAGTTAACTCTTTTGGAGTTAACTCACCTTGAGATTTCCCATACAACCTGAATGAAGCAATCACTAAACCATGCTGACAAATGAGGGAACAAAATATAACATTTTTTCAAAAGAAAGTTGGTTCTATCTACCACATGCTTTAGAGAAAAATACAAAGTAGAATACTCCGTGTTTTTGCAAAACTACTTATTATTTTTATGCTTCAAGAAGGCACAAAAAATTTCATTCTGTTTTAAAGACCTCTTAAAAAAGACATTAAATCCATAAGACATTAGAAGATGCTTAGAAAAGAGGACAGAAGATGAAAATGAGATAGTTGCATATATGTATCTTTATTATCCTTCATTGCTTTTAAGTTCTCTTAATACAGGATTGGAACTATTTGAGGAATATACTAGTTTCCCAGGAGAGGTATGACCATGGGGGTGGGAATACTAGATTTAGTTACGAAAAGATGAAGTTCATGGCTACAAATTTAATAAAGATATTTCATAAAAACCATCAGCATTTACTTGTTGCCAAAATGAGAGAGAGTATTTCAACATAGGCAACACTGAACAGCCTTCTTGTACCTTTCTAAACTCCTCAATTTTCTTTTCACTTCTCACTTGTGCCTGTGGACTTTCAGTGCTTCATGCTCACCTGACTGTAAGAGTAAATAAAAATTTCCTCTATCCAATCCAATTTTTTCATTTTCTTTTTTCTAATTCCAATAATGTTAGTTGCACACATTGGCATTTATTTAGTTATTTTTGGCAATTCCAACTAGAGTGCAGTAAATAGTGAAGGCTATAGATTCTTCATTCCTCTTTGTACCTTTCCAATAGTTCTCACTTGTGGACCTGATGATATGTCAATCTTCATAGTTTGCTTTCCTTGGCAGCAAGATTGAGTTGAGGTCTAGGCTAGTCCAACAAAATGTTGTATCTTTATGGAAAAAATGATTGCTTAGAAATTGGGCACAAGGACCCAGTTAGGCCAATTAAAATCTTCCTGTGCACTTTTCAGCTTAAATCATGACTAATACAATCTATCTTTTAGATCACTAGGTAGAAGGATAGGATTTGGAGATTTATGGATGTCATCTTTCTTTCTTTTAAAATTATGTTTAGGAACACTTAAAATGAGACCTATTCTCAACAAAATTTTAAGTATACAATAAATACATTATTGTTAACCACAGACACAATGTTATACAGCAAATTTGAAGAACTTAATCATCTCGCATAACTGAAACTTTATACCCATTGAATAGCAGTTCCCCATTTGTCCCTATCCCCTGACCCTGGCAACCACCATTCTATTCTCTACTTCTGTGTGTTTTACTATTTTAGATACCATATAGAATTGGAATCATGCAGTATTTGTCTTCTTGTGACTGACTTATTTCACTTAGTATCAACGTTGTTGCATATTGCCAAATTTCTTCCTTTTTAAAGATTTAATAATATTCCAATATATACCACATTTCTTTATCCACTTATCCTTTGATGGACATTTAGGTTGTTTCCACATCTTGGCTATTGTAAATGAACGAACATGGGAATGCAGGTATCTCTTTGATATCCTGATTACAATTCTTCTGGATAAATAATAATGAGATTGATGGATCATATGGTAATTCAGTTCTAACATATTTTTTAGGAAACTCCATTCTGTTTTCATAGTAACATTTCACATTTCTACCAAGAATGTATAAAGATTCCAGTTTCTCCACATCTTCATCAACCGTTATTGTCTCATGGGTTTTTTTTTTAAATAATAATGTCATTCTGATAGGTGTGAGGTGATATATCATTGTAGTTTTGATTTGCATTTCACTGATAGTTTGTGATATTAGCAACTTTCTACATATCTGTTGGCCTTTGTCTATCTTCTTTGGAAAGATCTCTATCATGTCCTTCCCTCATTTTTTAACTGAGTTATTTGATTTTTTGCTATGAAATTGAATAAATTTCTTTAATTTTTTAAAAAAAATTTTATTATATATTTTTAAAATATATATTTTACTGCACTTTAGGTTCTGGGGTATTTGTGCAAAATATACAGGATAGTTGCATAGGTACATACATGGCAATGTGGTTTGCTGCCTCCATCCCCCCATCACTCAAATCTGGCATATCTCCCCCTGTTATCCCTCCCCAACCTCCCTACCCCTTGCTTTGGGTATACCACTTTTCATGCATATGGCTTGCAGATGTTTTCTCCCTATCCACAGGTTGTTTCTTCACTCTGCTAATTGTTTTCTTTGCTGTGGAGAAATGTTTTAGTTTGATGTAGTTACATTTTTCTTTTGTGCTTTTGTTACCTATGCTTTTGGTGTCATATTCAAGAAGTCATTGCCAAGACCAATGTCATGAAGTTTTTCCTTATGTTTTTATTTCAGGAGTTCTACAGTTTCAGGTATTATGTTTAGGTCTTTAGTCCATTTTGAGTTGATTTTGTATGTGGAGTAAGATAAGGGTCTAATTGCATTCTTTTGCATATAGATATCTAGTTATTCCAAAACTATTTGTTGAGGAAACTGTATTTTCTCTATTGGGTATTCTTGGCACTTCTGTCAATAATCAATTAATCTTTAAAAATGCATTGGTTTTCTCTTCTGTTTTACTTAAATGTATATCTGTCTTTATGCCAGCACAGTACTATTTTAATTATCATAGTTTTGTAACACATTTTGAAATTTGGAAGTATGATGCCTTCAGCTTTCTTCTACTTTTTCAAGATTGTTTTGGCTACTTGAGGTCTTTTGTCATTCCAAATGAATTTAGAATTGATTTCTCCATATCTGTAAAAAAAATGTCATTGGGATTTTGATGAGAATTTTATTGAATCTGTAGATTCCTTTGCGTAGTATGAGCATTTGAACAGTATTAATTCTTTTAATCCATAAACACAAGATGTCTTTCAATTTATTTATCTTCTTTAATTTCTTTCATCAATGTTTAGTTTCCAGTGTATATCTTTTTTGTCCCTAGATAAGTTAATTCCTGTCTTTTTCTTTTTGATTCCATTGTAAATGAGATTAAAAAAATTTTCTTTGGGATAGTTCATGTTTAGTGTATAGAAATGTAACTGATTATTTTATACATTGATTTTGTATTCTGCAATTTTACTGAATTTGCTTATTAGTTCTAACAGGATTTTTAGGGGGGATTCTTTACGGTTTTCTAAATATAAAATTCTGTCATCTGCAAACAGAGATAATTTTCCTTGTTTCTTCCTGATTTGGACATCGGTTATTTCTTTTTCTTGCCTAATTGCTCCAACCAGGACTTCCTGTACGATGTTGAATGAAAGTGGTGAGACTGAGCATCCTTATCTTGCTCTTGATCTTACAGGAAAAGCTTTAGGTTTTTTTTTTTTACCGCTGAGTATGATGTTAGCAATGGATTTGTCAGATATGTGCCTTTATGAAGTTAAAGTATGTTCCTTCTACATCTGATTAGGTTTTTACCATGAGTGATTGTTGAATTTTGTCAAATTCTTTTTCTGCATCTATTGACTAAAGGATATGATTTTTATCCTTAGGCTGTTAATGTAGTAAATCACATTATTGATTTGTGTATATTGATCCATCCTTGCATCTCAGAGATAAATATCACTTGATCATTGTGCATGATCCTTTCAATGTGCTGTTAAATTAAGGTTGCTAGTATTTTGTTGAGGGTTTGTGCATCTACATTCATCAGGCATATTTGCCTGTAGTTTTCTTTCCTTGAAATATCTTTGTCTGACTTTAGAATTAAAGTAATGCTGGCCTCATAAAATATATCTGTAAATATTTTCTCTTGATTTTTTTTGAAGAGATTGAAAATAATTGACATTAATTCTTCAAGTGCTTTGTAGATTTCTACATTGAAGGCATCTCTTTCTGGGCTTTTCTTTGTTGAGAGATTGTAATGTTATAGATCTTTTCAGATATTCTGTTTTTTTTCATGGTTCATTTTTGATAAGTTGTATATTTATAGGGGTTATCTGTTTCCTCTAGGTTATCTAGTTTGTTGGTGTATAATTATTCATTAAGTCTTTCCTGATCCTTTGTATTTATTTGGCATCATTTATAACACTTCCTCTTTCATTTCCGATCTTATTTATCTGAGCATTCTCTCATTTTTCTTAGTCTAGTTAATGGTTTGTCAATTTTTGGATCTTTTTAAAAAATATAATCCTTAGTTTCACTATTTTTTCTATGTTTTTAAATCTCACTTACTATTGCTTTAATATTTATTATTTACTTTCTTCTGCTAACTTTGAGCTTAGTTTGTTCTATTTCTAGTTTGTTGAGATGTAAAGTTAGGTTGTTGATTGAGATTTTTATTCTGTATTATTGTATACATTTATTGCTATAAAATTTCCTCTTAGTACGGCTTTCGTTGTGGACCCTAAGTTTTGTTATGTTGTGTTTATATTTTTGTTTGTCTGAAGATAGTTTCTAATAACATTTTTGATTTTCTTTTACCCATTGGTTACTCAAAAGTATATTTTTAAATTTTCACATATTTGTGACTTTTCCTGCTTTTCTTCTGATATCTATTTCTAATTTTATTCTATTGTGGTCAGAAAAGATACTTAGTAAGATTTAACTTTTCTTAAATTTATTAAGGCTTGTTTTGTAACCTATCATTTGATGTATCCTGGAAAATTTTCCATGTGCATGTCAGAAGGATGTATATTTTGTTGCTGTTGGGTGGAATGTTCTCTATATATCTGTCAGTTTCATTTGGTTTACAGCAGCAGTCCCCTTTGTGCACCAGAGACTGTTTTCATGGAAGACAGCTTTCTCATGTGAGGGAGGATGGTGGGTGGTTTCCGATTCTCCTGAGAAGTACAAAACCTAGATCCCTCCCATGTGCAGTTCACAATAGCGTTCATTCTCTGTGAGAATCTAATGCCTCTGCTGATCTGTCGGGAGGCAGAGCTCAGGCTGTAATGCTCTGACCCACAGCTCACCTCCTGCAGTGCAGCCCCAGTTCCTAACAAGACATTGACCAGTACTGGTCTGTGGCCCAGGGTTGGGGATCCCTGGTCTATAGTATTGCTCAAGTCTGTTATTTCCTTATTGACTTTATTTCTGTACTTTCTATCCCTTATTGAAAGTGGAGTATTGAAGTGTCCAACTAATATTTTATTACTGCCTATTTCTTTCTTCAGGTCTGTCCATTTAGACCTCTGATGCTGGGTGCATGTATATTTTTAATTGTTATAGTTTCTGGAGTGATTGACCCTCTAATCATTACATAATGTACTTGTTTCCTGTGACAGTTTTTGATTTAACATCTATTTCATCTGATAAAAGGGTAGCTACCTCTTCTCTATTTTGGTTACCATTTGCATGAAACATCTTTTCCCATACCTTTACTTTCAGCCTATGTGTTCCTCCAAGCTAAAGTAAGTCTTCTGCAGACAGCATACAGTTGGATCTTTTTTCTAAAAAAAAATCTATTCAGCTACTCTATGTCTTTTTATTGGAGATTTTAATCTACTTCATTTATAGTAATTATTAATAGGGAAGGAATTACTATTTCCATTTTGTTCATTATTTTCTGTCTGTCTTATAGTTCTTTTGTAGTTCTCTTTTCTTTGTTCACTATTTTCCTTTGTGTGTGTGTATATATGTATATATATATTAGTCATAATAATAATTTGTTATATGGTTTAAATCACACTAAAATAAAGTTGAAATATGATTATTGGAAGTATTTATTGATATATCCAAACTAACTTTTAAATAAGTTTTGAAGCACAAAGTGTTTGTAATTTGATGTTTGTGTAGGTAAATGTCATTTAAGCACTCTATAAAACAATAGACAATATTTTTCTTTTAACCACTGACATAAAGTGGCAGGTACAAACATATATGGTTGTTGTTACTCTGTCCCCTGCATTTTTTTTCTATACTTCTTGATGGCACTACAAAATGGGCAATCTTTAAGATGAGCAGGGTCTTCAGTGATGGTCTGTAACCTATGCAGGACAGTGATATTCACTAGGGTTAACCATGTTGAGATTGGCTCTTTGTATATCTATTTGTATGAAGCAATTTTAGATAAAATACATCTACCTGAAACATTTTTTTCAATACAAAAATGTGTCTATTAGATACAAGTAGATGCAAACCTACCCTTCTGTTTTGGTTGATTCATTTTTATCCTTTAGATTCCACTTTGAATTTTACTTTAAATATAGGCTAGAAAAGCGTCCTATATGTGTTTCCTAATATGACATTTAGTACCATAAAATTTAATTCAATATTTTTATTATTTATATCCATTATTAAGACTGAAAGTTCTTTGAAAGCCCAGACCATCTCTACTTAATTCATGCAATATTCCTGGGTGCCTACTACATAATATGATAGGAGCTGGGGATACAAGGATGAATAAAACTCTATTTCCCTGTGCTATTAGGAGAATCTATAGGTAGATGTAATAATGGGATGAGCCCTAATTTTGGATTTGGGTCTAGGAAAGGTAACACATTCCTGTCATTTAAGGTGACATTTAAAGATAAAAAAAGTTAGCCACATGAACAATGTGGTGAAGAGTATCCCAGGCAAAACATACATATATAACCTCAATTGGGAAAGAACTTGAACTCCAGAAACAGAAAGATGAAAGTTTGACTAGACTGTGGTGATCAAGGAAGGTGCTGGATGTAAAGTGAGCCTGGAGATGTGGTAGAAGCGAAATTACCAAGTCCTGTAAAGAAACTGTCATGAGTTACTTTTAAAAACTTTAAATCTTTAAAATACATTTTTAGTATGAAATCTTGAGTTATATTTATTTTTAAACTTTACAGATGGCAACACCTATAAATGCAGAAGTTTCTTCTACCCTGATGCCAGCATTCCAAAACAATTTAATTACTGATGATATATGCGTGTTATAGAGTTTAGTAATTTATAGAATTTTTTGATAAAAAAGTAAGAATAAGAAGTTAATACATCTAAATACATTCTATTTTAAATTTAGTTCATGTTGAAAATGATTGCTTCAGAAAGAAAGGTCTGCTATTCTTTTCCTAAAGTAGAAGTACTTGACTATAATTTTCAGCCTCATAGACCTGATTAATCTTAATGGAGTGATGAATCTCACAGAAAAGACAAACGTCTGAAATGTTATGCTGATTTTGCTCAGGTGAGTAATACAATTCTTTTCTCACTTTTCTCTCATCACAGGAAAGTCAGTTTTCCAAACAAAAACTATTGTGTATCCCAGTAGGAGGAGCTGAAGGTCAACATGTCACTGAGGTTTGCAACAAAAGCTGTGGGCTTTTGGGTTAGTGGAGCAGTTACTGACTGAAATAAAAAAGGAAGAATTTTTTTCTTTTAGTTTTTGGTAGCAGCAAATTCACTAGTGTTCTCTTTACTAGAGAGTGCAATCATGTCTATTTGTCTCACACAATTGTTTATCCCATCTATCAGACTCCATGATTTTCCTTTTTGAAGCAGGTAAGTCCAGTCCTCGCAATAGGGTTTCTCAGTGAGTTACTCAGGTTCTACTGAATAATACCTATGAGGTAAGAATACTGGTTCTATTTTGTTTCTCCTCCACTGCTCAAAATACTGGTGGAAATGTGAAGCTAAGATCCCTCAAGCTTCCTCAGGTCCTACCTTCTAGAATATCAAATGCATATTTTTGAACATAGTTGCTTCCAAATAGTATAACATCAGTTTCTGTAACTCCAATTAATGCCTTTAATTAGGAAGGTAGAATAACATCTCTGCAGAAATTTAAAGGTGACTCTCCAACCATAGACAAAAATAAATAAATAAAATAAATAAAAAATAAAAACTCTACCAGGAAGGCAAAGCAATCTCCCAGAGAGGCCAAATACCTTTGCTACTCAGAGAAAGCATATCATGGATTCTCAGAGGTGATTAAAAGTTATTTAAATGTGATTCTTTTCCAAGAGTCTGGAAATTTCCTTTCAAGAGATGTTTTAATGAGTGATTCATCTGTTTGGATTCCACTGGGCACTTCACACCGGGCTTTACACATCTTTTCTGATGAAGGTCTGTTCCTGACCATCCCAGTCAAATCCCAGGGTGACCTTAATAAGGATTCTGCTTAAGCAGAACATCCAACCTGCTCCCAAAGGATCACTGTTTAATTTCAGTCTGTCCCCATAGGGAGTAGAACACATTTACACAAAAAGCATGTTAGGAGAGTGAGCACTTTTTTTGGTTTCACATAATCAAATCTCTCCTTTTAATTATTTCCTTTTACATCAGTACCCCAGGCTGAAACCACTCACGTCCCTTTTACTTCTAAAATGACAAGGCTGCCTAGCCTACCCATTCACTGGAGACAAAAAGTGCTCCGTTAGGTAGGAAAGAGATTGAAGTTTTACTTTTATTTCAACCAGATACTAATATCTTAGGAGCTTTTCATTTTCTTTTTTTTTTCTAGTTGAAGCATTGCAGGATAAATGCATGACTATGAATAAATACTTGAAGCTGTTCCATTTATAGAAGTGCATTTTTCAATGAGAAAGTGAAAGCCAAATTCTTTAATTTCATTCGACAATCACGTCCTCACCTAAAAGTGTATATGTATTTTTGTACTTATTTATTTATTTTGCTGCCTGAAGATGAGAAGCAAGAGAGGAAGTGGTAATAATGAGTGTATTCCTCTTCTTACTAGCTCCTAGACTTTTCTACCTCAATTTGAGCTAGAACTTTAGGCTCACTATATGCAAATCCTTACTCATATTATATTTTCATATTATATTTTTTCTCTTTCTCCTCTCTTCAGTCTTGCAATCTGACTTGCCCTTTACTCTGTATTTCTTCCCTGTTTTCCTAGATTAATAGCGTCAGCATCTGCTTAGCATCTCAGTTAGAAAACACAAAATTGTCTGCAATCCTTCCATGTTCCACATCTTGGAGTGTCATTCATAACCATGGCACTCACTACTCTAGCAGGTCAGATATATCCATCTCTTCCACTCCATTGGCTCTGCCCGATTTTCTATTTAGATGCTCATAAACTCTTCACTGTGCTATAACATAGTTTCTGGCCGCCAGCATCTCCTAAATCTGCCACTGCCGTGAGAGTTATTTTCCAAGACTGTAGCTATACCCAATCAAGCCACTGAGTTAACAAACTAACTGTTCCCTGAATTTTATAGCATAAAAACTTTAATTTACTCTCTGATATGTATAAAAGACTATTCAAATCCCTGTGAGGCTGACAATTTATAGCTCTCATTTCTCCAAGTCATACTCCTTTGAATCTTGCAATGTAGTGCCCATTTTTATGTGTCACTATTTGTGAATTGCTTTTACTGTTTAATTTCTCTTTGTTAATATCATATGTATTCCTGTCTCCAAAATGGCATGTGTTCCATATTTGCTACCATTTCTCTTGAATTTAAAGAAACACATAAAGCACTTTCTATGCTGATGCTTTTCCACAAATAGGAAAACATTCTTCTATCCATAAGGTGTCCACACCCTGATACCAATCTTTTCTAGCAACTTTTTTTTATAGGTGAACTATCAAATTTTTAAAAAGACCATACTATTTTAAAATCTTACATTTATCAAGATGAAAACTGTAAATAATTTTCCCTTTAAAAAATTCTTTATAATATTTCAAGTTCTCCCTTGTAGTCTACTTAAATTTTATACATTTATTTAAATATAAGACTCTGTGAGGATCTTTATGGTTCTTTTTAGACTTGTGAACCTTTTATGAATCTTTGAAAATTATAAAGCACCATCATATCCCTGCAAAGACCATGACTGTTTCTGGAAATCAAATAAATATTCTAAGGAGTCAGGCAACAGCTTCCTAACAGGCTTTCTGAGTTGTTTCTTTTATGATCATTGTTCAACATTCTTGACTTAGTTTTAACCTATTTTCTCTTAAAATGATTATTCCTAGTTCTTACACATATTCTATGTGTTGTTTAGACTGTATTTCCTGTATTCCATTGTGGTGTTTCGAAGAATCTAATGATCTTTCTTCTTAACTAACACTGTGGGGCATATCACTTGATGGACATGTAATTGCAATGCTTATATCCTGAATCCCTGATTCTAGGCTTCTGGCTTCAGCACATTTTTGATCATTGTTGTAGTAGAATAGAATATTTCTCATATTCTGTTTGTGTTTCTAAGGCACTCAACATATTGTCTGCCACGAGAAAATAGCATATCTCCTTTTAATCCACTCCTATCTACTCCTGTCCCTCTTCATTTGAAATGTTTCAGTGTCTACAGTGGCACCTTTTTATTTTATACAAATAGCAATTCATTATTCTATGTTATAGTTTTTCAATTATACAGGTTGTTATGGGCTAAACTGTCCCCTCAAAATTCATATGTTGAAGCCATAATCCCCCAGTACCTGACAGTATGCCAGTATTTAGAGGCAGGGTCTTTAAAGAGATAATTGTGTTAAAATGAGGTTATTAGGGAGGACCCTAAACAAATCTGACTGGTGTTCTCCCACGAAGAGGAGATTTGGACACACACAGAGACATCAGAAGTGTGTGTGCACAGAGGAACGACCATGAGAAGTGGCAGCAAGGGCGCAGCCATACACAAACCAAGGAGAGGGACTCAGCAGGAACCAACCTTGATCTCTGACTTCCAGCCTCTAAAACTATACATTCCTATTGGTAACAGCACCCTGTCTGTGATATGTTGTCATGGCAGCCCGAGCAAACTAATACATAGATTAATAAATTGCCTGTAAAAACACGTGACACAATAATTAAATGTATATACAACAAGCAATTATATGTAAACGTTTTATGATAGAAGGAAAGATAGAGGAAATGTTAAACCTGGCTATGTTGCCTGTGAGCCACTGAGCTGCTGCTGTTGGTGCTTCTATGGAAACTATGTTATTCAAATAAATTCTGAATTAATTGTCTTTAAAACCTTAGTCAATGGCAGGGATACATGGAAAATACAAACTTGACATCCCAGGAAAGATTGCAAGCACCCTTATGTTAGTTATGTTTGCTGAAAAAGAAAAATGGTTTAAAGAAAAAGATTATTGGAAAGGAGAATTAGTATCTCCTCTGCAGATTGTTTTTATTCATATGAAGAAACATGGTAGTCAGGGCGAACAGACCTGATCTTGAATGTCAACTATGCCACATCCCCTTTGGAAGACGCTGGAAAACAGCTTGGTCTTGCTGCCTGGATCATAATAAACAGGAGTATCTTTTCTTTGTACATAAAAAAAGCCACTTAAAACTTCACAGGCTTTTTGTTAAGATTACATGTATATACTATAACCTATAGAGTAGCATATGCAAACAATCAGTATGCTTGCTGATAGACACATCATCATCTTTAGAAAACTGAATATTTGCATTGAGAGAAGTCCCTGGTGGGCATTCTTAGAAAGATTTTGAGGCAGCTTAAAGGTTGGGGACAGGGGATGGAGAAATTGTCTTCAAATACATAGTTAAATGACTTAATTTAAAAAAGTAAAGATTTACAAGAAAAGTTCAAAACTCTGTACATCAGACAATGCATAATTAGCTGTGGATTTGCTAAACTTAAGATCCATGGTGCCACTTGTTCTTTCTGACACATTTATTTATTCCGTTGTCTTTCATTAGGCAATAGAAACTCCCTCTTTGTCCTATTACCTTGCACTTTTCTCAAATTTCAGTGAGGAAGACTACTTTAATCTTAGGAAATTTATAGCTCTACAACTGAGAAAGCCAACATTTAATTGGGCTGTGTGTATCAGAGGATATGTTTATCTTATAGAAATAAGAAAAGTTATCAAGCTTAGTTACAGAAATAAAGTTAATTAATAAATCTGAGAGATACTTTGCTAATTATTGGTTTTAAAAAGAGAAGAAAATAAACCCAGTGAAGAGAAAAAAGAAAGAGAAAGGGGGGGGGGTGTTGGACACAAGCAGAATTATGGAAATTTTATCATTCTTGGACCACTGAAATAAAATGAATTAAGAACACAAGGAAAATTGAGTTAGTAAAGCCCAGGTGCCACCTAAGGCTGGAGTTGTGCCAATGCCATTCCCGGTACCACCACCAATGCCCTCAACATAAAGTGATTACAGTTAAATGAGAAAAACAAGTGCAAATAGAATAAACAGCAATTAGAGAAGATGATGTAAGTGGTCTAATGGGCACCCTTTGTAAAAAAGTCCTGAGGAGGGGTCTAGAAGGGGTCTGTGCCATAAATAAAAGTGAGTTTATGAAAGAAAACAAAACCGTCCTTAGATATAGAAAGATTGCCATGTGCTTGAGAGAGCTTCTAGTTAAAGCTCAAGCCTCATGCTCCTCCCAGTTAGTTGCAGTGAAGTCAGTGTAATCAATCAGTCATGTTGTATGCACTCGTGGTCTCTTTAATCTTTCAGGATTACAGGCTGGGAGGAATGTTCGAGTACAAAATGGCAGAATCTCATCCTTCTAAGCATCTGTGTAAGGAGATTTGGAGCATTCATAGCAATCACAGCTCTCTTTGGCCCAGCCTGATCTCTGCCTTTGCTCTTGCCCAGGAAACCAGTTTTCATCCACAACCACAGAGAGGCAATAGAGAAGGAAGATCCCCATAATGATTTGCATTGTGTATATTTAGAAAATGACTTTATTAAAACATAATTGTAGAAAGCATTATACCTTTGTAAAAGGGAGAATAAATATGTATATGCATTTTCAGATCAATTTTATTACCTCATGCTTATGAAATCACATGATGACTGCCCTGCTTACAGAAGTAGTAACTGATGATATTTAGATATAGATATGTCAGTTTAGGAAGCTGTTTCCTGTGTTGACTGACAAATTAACATGGAATTCTGGTTTTCTAGAATGTGTTTAATATGATACAATTAAAGCATAATACCTCTGGCTAGTGTGAAATAGAGTGAGCTGTTAGGGAACACAAGTCAGGAACTGTCATGTGACGCTCTCAGAAACAGATGGAAGGTCCTCTGCAGGCCTGGTAACCTATTAAACCTTAGATACTTGGCTCTTTTGGAGACATCTTATTAAGTTGCTTGGTTACATTTCAGAAAACTCCAATTCCAATGCCCTTTGTCCAGCCTGACCACTAATTTATAGTAAGAAAACTCATCTTGGTAAGGCGCAGTGGCTCATACCTGTAATCCCAGCACTTTGGGAGGCCGAGGTGGGTGGATCATGAGGTTAAGAGATCGAGATCATCCTGGCCAACAGAGTGAAATCCTGTCTCCACTAAAAATACAAAAATTACCTGGGCATGTGATGTGTCCCTGTCGTTTCAGCTACCCAGGAGGCTGAGGCAGGAGAATAGCTTGAACCTGGGAGGTGGAGGTTGCAATGAGCCAAGATAGTGACACTGCACTCCAGCCTGGTGACAAAGCAAGACTCCGTCTCAAAAAGAAAGAAATAGAAAACTCATATTATTTTAGTGAAAGCCTGAATAAACAGATGGGCACAAGGAAGCAGATTGTAAGTCAGCACAAGTTAGGTGGCAGTTTTCCCTTGGTGGTTCATAGAAAATTTTCCAGTTACACATTGTATTGTGTCCACACATGGCCGCTGCTCCTGCTTTGTCTTCAAGTGTGCAAAATAATTATGAAAAACAGCTTTGTCTTCAAGTGTGCAAAAGCCACACTTACAAAGGCCCACCTTAAAACTACCTTTCATTTATACTTTTGCCTTGCTAATGTTTGGAGTCCCCTGGCTAAGAGAACTTTGAAAATTTGTTTGGGATTCCTACCATTTCTTCAAATTCCTTAGAAGAAAAATTGTATTCTGGGCTATATGATTGATGTCATAAATATTTCTTGAAGTGGCTACTATTCAGAAGACTTAAACCTGTGTAGGTATATGAAAGATAAGAATTATGAAATGGAGATACTCAAATGAACTCACCTAAGTCCTGGTAAACACTTTATGAGTTTTAGTTTTTGTATTTTTTACTTTGTAGGATGGCTGTAAAGTAAGATGAGGCTAAAAGAACATCTCCAAAATAGGATAGATTTCCAAAAAAAAAAAAAAAAAAAAGCTTTCAGCTAAATGTTCAATCCTGCAAGATTTTCATGTTTATCTAAGTTTTTCCACATTTCTTGGTTTTGATAATTATGCTTCACATGCAGAGAGGGGAAAAAAATTCAGGACCTAATAGTTTGTATTGTTTTTTCTTTTTCTTTCTTTTTGTTTCTGGTTTTTTTTTTTCTTGAAAAAAATGCTAACCAAGATCAGTCACGTTTCTCTAAAGGTGAAGACAGAAGGAGGTGTGTAAACAATTGGTAGAGCAAACAGGAGAGTTGCTTATTCGAGTCCATCAATGACGTCGCCCCAAATCATTACAGCCTCTTGCCACCTGTGCCTGTCATTGTCTCCTCCCCCCTACTTCCTCCTTCTTTGGTTCCATTGTTGGAAGGGCTACTCAAAGGTTTCAGGAAATTAATCACAGTGGACTGTTTTTATCATATCTGTGCCCTGCGAGGCCTTTCAAACAATCTCTTCGCAAGTGTTCAAAGATGTAGTACCTTTGCCAAGAGAGTAAACTCTCCAGATTCCTTGCTTCCTGTTTCTGATCTGCATTAACCCAGTCTTTAAAGGCCTTATTTCCAATGGCTGATGAGAATATAGTCAGAAGATGGCACTGTTGACTTATTAAAAAATCAGCAACTACTTTAAAGAAAAAAACCATCTTCCATGTTAGAAAAACACAGTATTATTAGAAACTGGAAGTGAGACTACATATATAATGAAATCCAATTTTGAATATTACAAGAGGAAATATAAATTAAAAATTAGAGAAAGTAAACTAAGCAGTGAGAAAGTCTCACTGACTCCAGTTTTCAGGAGCAGCCTGTTTCATATGGAATTCAGTTCTAGTTACAGGCAACAGAGGGATAAGACGAGGTACTTGGAGTTTGGTTCAACTCTACTCTCACAAACCGTAAGGCACTAGACATGTTACTTAACCTCTCTCTGAGTCTACATGTTCTTATTGTAAAATGGAAATTTTATTATTATAATTGTAGATATTATACCATAGCCTACTTTCCTTTGAGAAATTTATTTATTTATTTGTTGATTTATTTATTTGTTTTGTTGCCCAGGCTGGAATGCAATGGCACAATCTTGGCTCACTGCAACCTCTGCCTCCCGGGTGCAAGTGATTCTCCTGCCTCAGCCTCCGAGTAGCTGGGATTACAGGCATGTGCCAACACACCTGGCTAAGTTTGTATTTTTAGTAGAGATGGGGTTTCTCCATATTGGTCAGGCTGGTCTTCCACTCCTGACCTCAGGTGATCCACCCGCCTTGGCCTCCCAAAGTGCTGGGATTACAGGTGTGAGCCACCGAGCCTGACCCTTCTTTGAGAAATTTAAATGGGAAAATGACATATGGTAGAATATTTTGCCCCTGTTGGTTTCCTAAAATTTAAGGCAAAGACACATTATTTGTGCTCAGTATACTCTAATTAAACATGAATATTTTACATTAGGATACATAGAAATGAAAGGCTTACTTACTTTGTAAGATTTTACTTTGTCATAATATTAACTTTAAGCAACAGAAGTTATTTAGACATCATTACATATATATATATATACACATATATATATGTATACATATATATATATACATATGTACATATGTA